>JAQOOB010000262.1:15457-53301 GCA_029721495.1 Citrus inodora | reverse complement strand
CGCCAGCCCCACGCCCCAAGGCTATAGCACACCCGTTTTTGGGGCATTTTTTCCGCTGGACGAACTTGGGGCCCCGGCCTTCGGTCGCTCGTTTTTGGGCGCGGCTGTGCCCAAGGCCTATTTTTGGCACACGGAGGGGCCTCGCAAAGTCTCGGCCCATTCCGAGTCCGGCGGACGAAGTTCGCCAGCCCCACGCCCCAAGGCTATAGCACACCCGTTTTTGGGGCATTTTTCCGCTGACGAACTTGGGGCCCCTGCCTTCGGTCGCTCGTTTTTGGGCGCGGCTGTGCCTGCGGCCTATTTTTGGCACACGGAGGGGCGTCGCAAAGTCTCGGCCCATTCCGAGTCCGGCGGACGAAGTTCGCCAGCCCCACGCCCCAAGGCTATAACACACCCGTTTTTGGGGCATTTTTCCGCTGGACGAACTTGGGGCCCCGGCCTTCGGTCGCTCGTTTTTGGGAGCGGCTGTGCCCGCGGCTGTGCCCGCGGCCTATTTTTGGCACACGGAGGGGCCTCGCAAAGTCTCGGCCCATTCCGAGTCCGGCGGACGAAGTTCGCCAGCCCCACGCCCCAAGGCTATAGCACACCCATTTTTGGGGCATTTTTTCCGCTGGACGAACTTGGGGCCCCGGCCTTCGGTGGCTCGTTTTTGGGCACGGCTGTGCCCGCGGCCTATTTTTGGCACACGGAGGGGCCTCGCAAAGTCTCGGCCCATTCCGAGTCCGGCAGACGAAGTTTGCCAGCCCCACGCCCCAAGGCTATAGCACACCCGTTTTTGGGGCATTTTTCCGCTGGACGAACTTGGGGCCCCGGCCTTCGGTCGCTCGTTTTTGGGCGCAGCTGTGCCCGCGGCCTATTTTTGGCACACGGAGGGGCCTCGCAAAGTCTCGGCCCATTCCGAGTCCGGCAGACGAAGTTCGCCAGCCCCACGCCCCAAGGCTATAGCACACCCGTTTTTGGGGCATTTTTCCGCTGGACGAACTTGGGGCCCCGGCCTTCGGTCGCTCGTTTTTGGGCGCGGCTGTGCTCGCGGCCTATTTTTGGCACACGGAGGGGCCTCGCAAAGTCTCGGCCCATTCTGAGTCCGGCGGACGAAGTTCGCCACCCCCACGCCCCAAGGCTATAGCACACCCGTTTTTGGGGCATTTTTCCGCTGGACGAACTTGGGGCCCCGGCCTTCGGTCGCTCGTTTTTGGGCGCGGCTGTGCCCGCGGCCTATTTTTGGCACACGGAGGGGCCTTGCAAAGTCTCGGCCCATTCCGAGTCCGGCGGACGAAGTTCGCCAGCCCCACGCCCCAAGGCTATAGCACACCGGTTTTTGGGGCATTTTTCCGCTGGACGAACTTGGGGCCCCGGCCTTCGGTCGCTCGTTTTTGGACGCGGCTGTGCCCGCGGCCTATTTTTGGCACACGGAGGGGCCTCGCAAAGTCTCGGCCCATTCCGAGTCCGGCGGACGAAGTTCGCCAGCCCCACGCCCCAAGGCTATAGCACACCCGTTTTTGGGGCATTTTTCCGCTGGACGAACTTGGGGCCCCGGCCTTCGGTCGCTCGTTTTTGGGCGCGGCTGTGCCCGCGGCCTATTTTTGGCACACGGAGGGGGCCTCGCAAAGTCTCGGCCCATTCCGAGTCCGGCGGACGAAGTTCGCCAGCCCCACGCCCCAAGGCTATAGCACACCCGTTTTGGGGGCATTTTTCCGCGGGACGAACTTGGGGCCCCGGCCTTCGGTCGCTCGTTTTTGGGTGCGGCTGTGCCCGCGGCCTATTTTTGGCATACGGAGGGGCCTCGCAAAGTCTCGGCCCATTCCGAGTCCGGCGGACGAAGTTCGCCAGCCCCACGCGCCAAGGCTATAGCACACCCGTTTTTGGGGCATTTTTTCCGCTGGACGAACTTGGGGCCCCGGCCTTCGGTCGCTCGTTTTTGGGCGCGGCTGTGCCCGCGGCCTATTTTTGGCACACGGAGGGGCCCTCGCAAAGTCCTCGGCCCATTCCGAGTCCGGCGGACGAAGTTCGCCAGCCCCACGCCCCAAGGCTATAGCACACCGGTTTTTGGGGCATTTTTCCGCTGGACGAACTTGGGGCCCCGGCCTTCGGTCGCTCGTTTTTGGACGCGGCTGTGCCCGCGGCCTATTTTTGGCACACGGAGGGGCCTCGCAAAGTCTCGGCCCATTCCGAGTCCGGCGGACGAAGTTCGCCAGCCCCACGCCCCAAGGCTATAGCACACCCGTTTTTTGGGGCATTTTTTCCGCTGGACGAACTTGGGGCCCCGGCCTTCGGTCGCTAGTTTTTGGGCGCGGCTGTGCCCGCGGCCTATTTTTGGCACACGGAGGGGCCTCGCAAAGTCTCGGCCCATTCCGAGTCCGGCGGACGAAGTTCGCCAGCCCCCACGCCCCAAGGCTATAGCACACCCGTTTTGGGGGCATTTTTTCCGCGGGACGAACTTGGGGCCCCGGCCTTCGGTCGCTCGTTTTTGGGCGCGGCTGTGCCCGCGGCCTATTTTTGGCATACGGAGGGGCCTCGCAAAGTCTCGGCCCCATTCCGAGTCCGGCGGACGAAGTTCGCCAGCCCCACGCCCCAAGGCTATAGCACACCCGTTTTTGGGGCATTTTTTCCGCTGGACGAACTTGGGGCCCCGGCCTTCGGTCGCTCGTTTTTGGGCGCGGCTGTGCCCGCGGCCTATTTTTGGCACACGGAGGGTCCTCGCAAAGTCTCGGCCCATTCCGAGTCCTGCGGACGAAGTTCGCCAGCCCCACGCCCCAAGGCTATAGCACACCCGTTTTTGGGGCATTTTTCCGCTGGACGAACTTGGGGCCCCGGCCTTCGGTCGCTCGTTTTTGGGCGCGGCTGTGCCCGCAGCCTATTTTTGGTTCACGGAGGCGCCTCGCAAAGTCTCGGCCCATTCCGAGTCCGGCGGACGAAGTTCGCCAGCCCCACGCCCCAAGGCTATAGCACACCCGTTTTTGGGCATTTTTCCGCTGGACGAACTTGGGGCCCCGGCCTTCGGTCGCTCGTTTTGGGGCGCGGCTGTGCCCGCGGCCTATTTTTGGCACACGGAGGGGCCTCGCAAAGTCTCGGCCCATTCCGAGTCCGGCGGACGAAGTTCGCCAGCCCCACGCCCCAAGGCTATAGCACACCCGTTTTTTGGGGCATTTTTCCGCTGGACGAACTTGGGGCCCCGGCCTTCGGTCGCTCGTTTTTGGGCGCGGCTGTGCCCGCGGCCTATTTTTGGCACACGGAGGGGCCTCGCAAAGTCTCGGCCGCTTCCGAGTCTGGCGGACGAAGTTCGCCTGCCCCACGCCCCAAGGCTATAGCACACCCGTTTTTGGGGCATTTTTCCGCTGGACGAACTTGGGGCCCCGGCCTTCGGTCGCTCGTTTTTTGGGCGCGGCTGTGCCCGCGGCCTATTTTTGGCACACGGAGGGGCCTCGCAAAGTCTCGGCCCATTCCGAGTCCGGCGGACGAAGTTCGCCAGCCCCACGCCCCAAGGCTATAGCACACCCGTTTTTGTGGCATTTTTCCGCTGGACGAACTTGGGGCCCCGGCCTTCGGTCGCTCGTTTTTGGGCGCGGCTGTGCCCGCGGCCTATTTTTGGCACACGGAGGGGCCTCGCAAAGTCTCGGCCCATTCCGAGTCCGGCGGACGAAGTTCGCCAGCCCCACGCCCCAAGGCTATAGCACACCCGTTTTTGGGGCATTTTTCCGCTGGACGAACTTGGGGCCCCGGCCTTCGGTCGCTCGTTTTTTGGGCGCGGCTGTGCCCGCGGCCTATTTTTGGCACACGGAGGGGCCTCGCAAAGTCTCGTCCCATTCCGAGTCCGGCGGACGAAGTTCGTACGCCCCACGCCCCAAGGCTATAGCACACCCGTTTTTGGGGCATTTTTTCCGCTGGACGAACTTGGGGGCCCCGGCCTTCGGTCGCTCGTTTTTGGGCGCGGCTGTGCCCGCGGCCTATTTTTGGCACACGGAGGGGCCTCGCAAAGTCTCGGCCCATTCCGAGTCCGGCGGACGAAGTTCGCCAGCCCCACGCCCCAAGGCTATAGCACACCCGTTTTTGGGGCATTTTTCCGCTGGACGAACTTGGGGCCCCGGCCTTCGGTCGCTCGTTTTTGGGCTCGGCTGTGCCCGCGGCCTATTTTTGGCACACGGAGGGGCCTCGCAAAGTGTCGGCCCATTCCGAGTCCGGCGGACGAAGTTCGCCAGCCGCACGCCCCAAGGCTATAGCACACCCGTTTTTGGGGCATTTTTCCGCTGGACGAACTTGGGGCCCCGGCCTTCGGTCGCTCGTTTTTCTGCGCGGCTGTGCCCGCGGCCTATTTTTGGCACACGGAGGGGCCTCGCAAAGTCTCGGCCCATTCCGAGTCCGGCGGACGAAGTTCGCCTGCCCCACGCCCCAAGGCTATAGCACACCCGTTTTTGGGGCATTTTTCCGCTGGACGAACTTGGGGCCCCGGCCTTCGGTCGCTCGTTTTTGGGCGCGGCTGTGCCCGCGGCCTATTTTTTGGCACACGGAGGGGCCTCGCAAAGTCTCGGCCCATTCCGAGTCCGGCGGACGAAGTTCGCCAGCCCCACGCCCCCAAGGCTATAGCACACCCGTTTTTGGGGCATTTTTCCGCTGGAAGAACTTGGGGCCCCGGCCTTCGGTCGCTCGTTTTTGGGCCGCGGCTGTGCCCGCGGCCTATTTTTGGCACACGTTAGGGGCCTCACAAAGTCTCGGCCCATTCCGAGTCCGGCGGACGAAGTTCGCCAGCCCCACGCCCCAAGGCTATAGCACACCCATTTTTGGGGCATTTTTCCGCTGGACGAACTTGGGGCCCCGGCCTTCGGTCGCTCATTTTTGGGCGCGGCTGTGCCCGCGGCCTATTTTTGGCACACGGAGGGGCCTCGCAAAGTCTCGGCCCATTCCGAGTCCGGCGGACGAAGTTCGCCAGCCCCACGCCCCAAGGCTATAGCACACCCGTTTTTGGGGCATTTTTCCGCTGGACGAACTTGGGACCCAGGCCTTCGGTCGCTCGTTTTTGGGCGCGGCTGTGCCCGCGGCCTATTTTTGGCACACGGAGGGGCCTCGCAAAGTCTCGGCCCATTCCGAGTCCGGCGGACGAAGTTCGCCAGCCCCACGCCCCAAGGCTATAGCACACCCGTTTTTGGGGCATTTTCCGCTGGACGAACTTGGGGCCCCGGCCTTCGGTTGCTCGTTTTTGGGCGCGGCTGTGCCCGCGGCCTATTTTTGGCACACGGAGGGGCCTCGCAAAGTCTCGCCCCATTCCGAGTCCGGCGGACGAAGTTCGCCAGCCCCACGCCCCAAGGCTATAGCACACCCGTTTTTGGGGCATTTTTCCGCTGGACGAACTTGGGGCCCCGGCCTTCGATCGCTCGTTTTTGGGCGCGGCTGTGCCCGCGGCCTATTTTTGGCACACGGAGGGGCCTTGCAAAGTCTCGGCCCATTCCGAGTCCGGCGGACGAAGTTCGCCAGCCCCACGCCCAAGGCTATAGCACACCCGTTTTTTGGGGCATTTTTCCGCTGGACGAACTTCGGGCCCCGGCCTTCGGTCGCTCGTTTTTGGGCGCGGCTGTGCCCGCGGCCTATTTTTGGCACACGGAGGGGCCTCGCAAAGTCTCGGCCCATTCCGAGTCCGGCGGACGAAGTTCGCCTGCCCCCACGCCCCAAGGCTATAGCACACCCGTTTTTGGGGCATTTTTTCCGCTGGACGAACTTGGGGCCCCGACTTCGGTCGCTCGTTTTTGGGCGCGGCTGTGCCCGCGGCCTATTTTTGGCACACGGAGGGGCCTCGCAAAGTCTCGGCCCATTCCGAGTCCGGGCGGACGAAGTTCGCCAGCCCCACGCCCCAAGGCTATAGCACACCCGTTTTTGGGGCATTTTTCCGCTGGACGAACTTGGGGGCCCCGGCCTTCGGTCGCTCGTTTTTGGACGCGGCTGTGCCCGCGGCCTATTTTTGGCACACGGTGGGGCCTCGCAAAGTCTCGGCCCATTCCGAGTCCGGCGGACGAAGTTCGCCAGCCCCACGCCCCAAGGCTATAGCACACCCGTTTTTGGGGCATTTTTCCGCTGGACGAACTTGGGGCCCCGGCCTTCGGTCGCTCGTTTTTGGGCGCGGCTGTGCCCGCGGCCTATTTTTGGCACACGGAGGGGCCTCGCAAAGTCTCGGCCCATTCCGAGTCCGGCGGACGAAGTTCGCCAGCCCCACGCCCCAAGGCTATAGCACACCGTTTTTTGGGGCATTTTTCCGCTGGACGAACTTGGGGGCCCCGGCCTTCGGTCGCTCGTTTTTGGGCGCGGCTGTGCCCGCGGCCTATTTTTGGCACACGGAGGGGCCTCGCAAAGTCTCGGCCCATTCCGAGTCCGGCGGACGAAGTTCGCCAGCCCCACGCCCCAAGGCTATAGCACACCCGTTTTTGGGGCATTTTTCCGCTGGACGAACTTGGGGCCCCGGCCTTCGGTCGCTCGTTTTTGGGCGCGGGCTGTGCCCGCGGCCTATTTTTGGCACACGGAGGGGCCTCGCAAAGTCTCGGCCCATTCCGAGTCCGGCGGACGAAGTTCGCCAGCCCCACGCCCCAAGGCTATAGCACACCCGTTTTTGGGGCATTTTTCCGCTGGACGAACTTGGGGGCCCCGGCCTTCGGTCGCTCGTTTTTGGGCGCGGCTGTGCCCGCGGGCCTATTTTTGGCACACGGAGGGGCCTCGCAAAGTCTCGGTCCATTCCGAGTCCGGCGGACGAAGTTCGCCAGCCCCACGCCCCAAGGCTATAGCACACCCGTTTTTGGGGCATTTTTTCCGCTGGACGAACTTGGGGCCCAGGCCTTCGGTCGCTCGTTTTTGGGCGCGGCTGTGCCCGCGGCCTATTTTTGGCACACGGAGGGGCCTTGCAAAGTCTCGGCCCATTCCGAGTCTGGCAGACGAAGTTCGCCAGCCCCACGCCCCAAGGCTATAGCACACCCGTTTTTGGGGCATTTTTCCGCTGGACTAACTTGGGGCCCCGGCCTTCGGTCGCTCGTTTTTGGGCGCGGCTGTGGCCGCGGCCTATTTTTGGTACACGGAGGGGCCTCGCAAAGTCTCGGCCCATTCCGAGTGCGGCGGACGAAGTTCGCCAGCCCCACGCCCCAAGGCTATAGCACACCCGTTTTTGGGGCATTTTTTCCGCTGGACGAACTTGGGGCCCCGGCCTTCGGTCGCTCGTTTTTGGGCGCGGCTGTGCCCGCGGCCTATTTTTGGCACACGGAGGGGCCTCGCAAAGTCTCGGCCCATTCCGAGTCCGGCGGACGAAGTTCGCCAGCCCCACGCCCCAAGGCTATAGCACACCCGTTTTTGGGGCATTTTTCCGCTGGACGAACTTGGGGCCCCGGCCTTCGGTCGCTCGTTTTTGGGCGCGGCTGTGCCCGCGGCCTATTTTTGGCACACGGAGGGGCCTCGCAAAGTCTCGGCCCATTCCGAGTCCGGCGGACGAAGTTCGCCCGCCCCACGCCCCAAGGCTATAGCACACCCGTTTTTTGGGGCATTTTTCCGCTGGACGAACTTGGGGCCCCGGCCTTCGGTCGCTCGTTTTTGGGCGCGGCTGTGCCCGCGGCCTATTTTTGGCACACGGAGGGGGCCTCGCAAAGTCTCGGCCCATTCCGAGTCCGGCGGACGAAGTTCGCCAGCCCCACGCCCCAAGGCTATAGCACACCCGTTTTTGGGGCATTTTGCCGCTGGACGAACTTGGGGCCCCGGCCTTCGGTCGCTCGTTTTTTGGGCGCGGCTGTGCCCGCGGCCTATTTTTGGCACACGGAGGGGGTCTCGCAAAGTCTCGGCCCATTCCGAGGTCCGGCGGACGAAGTTCGCCAGCCCCACGCCCCAAGGCTATAGCACACCCGTTTTTGGGGCATTTTTTCCGCTGGACGAACTTGGGGCCCCGGCCCTTCGGTCGCTCTTTTTTGGGCGCGGCTGTGCCCGCGGCCTATTTTTGGCACACGGAGGGGCCTCGCAAAGTCTCGGCCCCATTCCGAGTCCGGCGGACGAAGTTCGCCAGCCCCACGCCCCAAGGCTATAGCACACCCGTTTTTGGAGCATTTTTCCGCTGGACGAACTTGGGGCCCCGGCCTTCGGTCGCTCGTTTTTGGGCGCGGCTGTGCCCGCGGCCTATTTTTGGCACACGGAGGGGCCTCGCAAAGTCTCGGCCCATTCCGAGTCCGGCGGACGAAGTTCGCCAGCCCCACGCCCCAAGGCTATAGCACACCCGTTTTTGGGGCATTTTTTCCGCTGGACGAACTTGGGGCCCCGGCCTTCAGTCGCTCGTTTTTGGGCGCGGCTGTGCCCGCGGCCTATTTTTGGCACACGGAGGGGCCTCGCAAAGTCTCGGCCCATTCCGAGTCCGGCGGACGAAGTTCGCTAGCCCCACGCCCCAAGGCTATAGCACACCCGTTTTTTGGGGCATTTTTCCGCTGGACGAACTTGGGGCCCCGGCCTTCGGTCGCTCGTTTTTGGGCGCAGCTGTGCCCGCGGCCTATTTTTGGCACACGGAGGGGCCTCGCAAAGTCTCGGCCCATTCCGAGTCCGGCGGACGAAGTTCGCCAGCCCCACGCCCCAAGGCTATAGCACACCCGTTTTTGGGGCATTTTTCCGCTGGACGAACTTGGGGCCCCGGCCTTCGGTCGCTCGTTTTTGGGCGCGGCTGTGCCCGCGGGCCTATTTTTGGCACACGGAGAGGCCTCGCAAAGTCTCGGCCCATTCCGAGTGCGGCGGACGAAGTTCGCCAGCCCCACGCCCCAAGGCTATAGCACACCCGTTTTTGGGGCATTTTTCCGCTGGACGAACTTGGGGCCCCGGCCTTCGGTCGCTCGTTTTTGGGCGCGGCTGTGCCCGCGGCCTATTTTTGGCACACGGAGGGGCCTCGCAAAGTCTCGGCCCATTCCGAGTGCGGCGGACGAAGTTCGCCAGCCCCACGCCCCCAAGGCTATAGCACACCCGTTTTTGGGGCATTTTTCCGCTGGATGAACTTGGGGGCCCCGGCCTTCGGTCGCTCGTTTTTGGGCGCGGCTGTGCCCGCGGCCTATTTTTGTCACACGGAGGGGCCTCGCAAAGTCTCGGCCCATTCCGAGTCCGGCGGACGAAGTTCGCCAGCCCCACGCCCCAAGGCTATAGCACACCCGTTTTTGGGGCATTTTTCCGCTGGACGAACTTGGGGCCCCGGCCTTCGGTCGCTCGTTTTTGGGCGCAGCTGTGACCGCGGCCTATTTTTGGCACACGGAGGGGCCTCGCAAAGTCTCGGCCCATTCCGAGTCCGGCGGATGAAGTTCGCCAGCCCCACGCCCCAAGGCTATAGCACACACCGTTTTTGGGGCATTTTTCCGCTGGACGAACTTGGGGCCCCGGCCTTCGGTCGCTCGTTTTTTGGCGCGGCTGTGCCCGCGGCCTATTTTTGGCACACGGAGGGGCCTCGCAAAGTCTCGGCCCATTCCGAGTCCGGCGGACGAAGTTCGCCAGCCCCACGCCCCAAGGCTATAGCACACCCGTTTTTGGGGCATTTTTCCGCTGGACGAACTTGGGGCCCCGGCCTTCGGTCGCTCGTTTTTGGGCGCGGCTGTGCCCGCGGCCTATTTTTGGCACACGGAGGGGCCTCGCAAAGTCTCGGCCCATTCCGAGTCCGGCGGACGAAGTTCGCCAGCCCCACGCCCCAAGGCTATAGCACACCCGTTTTTGGGGCATTTTTCCGCTGGACGAACTTGGGGCCCCGGCCTTCGGTCGCTCGTTTTTGGGCGCGGCTGTGCCCGCGGCCTATTTTTGGCACACGGAGGGGCCTCGCAAAGTCTCGGCCCATTCCGAGTCCGGCGGACGAAGTTCGCCAGCCCCACGCCCCAAGGCTATAGCACACCCGTTTTTGGGGCATTTTTCCGCTGGACGAACTTGGGGCCCCGGCCTTCGGTCGCTCGTTTTTGGGCGCGGCTGTGCCCGCGGCCTATTTTTGGCACACGGAGGGGCCTCGCAAAGTCTCGGCCCATTCCGAGTCCGGCGGACGAAGTGCGCCAGCCCCACGCCCCAAGGCTATAGCACACCCGTTTTTTGGGGCATTTTTTCCGCTGGACGAACTTGGGGCCCCGGCCTTCGGTCGCTCGTTTTTGGGCGCGGCTGTGCCCGCGGCCTATTTTTTGGCACACGGAGGGGCCTCGCAAAGTCTCGGCCCATTCCGAGTCCGGCGGACGAAGTTCGCCAGCCCCACGCCCCAAGGCTATAGCACACCCGTTTTTGGGGCATTTTTTCCGCTGGACGAACTTGGGGCCCCGGCCTTCGGTCGCTCGTTTTTGGGCGCGGCTGTGCCCGCGGCCTATTTTTGGCACACGGAGGGGCCTCGCAAAGTCTCGGCCCATTCCGAGTGCGGCGGATGAAGTTCGCCAGCCCCCACGCCCCAAGGCTATAGCACACCCGTTTTTTGGGGCATTTTTTCCGCTGGACGAACTTGGGGCCCCGGCCTTCGGTCGCTCGTTTTTTGGGCGCGGCTGTGCCCGCGGCCTATTTTTGGCACACGGAGGGGGCCTCGCAAAGTCTCGGCCCATTCCGAGTGCGGCGGACGAAGTTCGCCAGCCCCACGCCCCAAGGCTATAGCACCACCCGTTTTTGGGGCATTTTTTCCGCTGGATGAACTTGGGGCCCCGGCCTTCGGTCGCTCGTTTTTGGGCGCGGCTGTGCCCGCGGCCTATTTTTGGCACACGGAGGGGCCTCGCAAAGTCTCGGCCCATTCCGAGTCCGGCGGACGAAGTTCGCCAGCTCCACGCCCCAAGGCTATAGCACACCCGTTTTTGGGGCATTTTTCCGCTGGACGAACTTGGGGCCCCGGCCTTCGGTCGCTCGTTTTTTGGGCGCGGCTGTGCCCGCGGCCTATTTTTGGCACACGGAGGCGGACGAAGTTCGCCAGCCCCACGCCCCAAGGCTATAGCACACCCGTTTTTGGGGCATTTTTCCGCTGGACGAACTTGGGGCGCCGGCCTTCGTTCGCTCGTTTTTGGGCGCGGCTGTGCCCGCGGCCTATTTTTGGCACATGGAGGGGCCTTGCAAAGTCTCGGCCCATTCCGAGTCCGGCGGACGAAGTTCGCCAGCCCCACGCCCCAAGGCTATAGCACACCCGTTTTTGGGGCATTTTTTCCGCTGGACGAACTTGGGGCCCCGGCCTTCGGTCGCTCGTTTTTGGGCGCGGCTGTGCCCGCGGCCTATTTTTGGCACACGGAGGGGCCTCGCAAATTCTCGGCCCATTCCGAGTCCGGCGGTCGAAGATCGCCAGCCCCACGCCCCAAGGCTATAGCACACCCGTTTTTGGGGCATTTTTCCGCTGGACGAACTTGGGGCCCCGGCCTTCGGTCGCTCGTTTTTGGGCGCGGCTGTGCCCGCGGCCTATTTTTGGCACACGGAGGGGCCTCGCAAAGTCTCGGCCCATTCCGAGTCCGGCGGACGAAGTTCGCCAGCCCCACGCCCCAAGGCTATAGCACACCCGTTTTTGGGGCATTTTTCCGCTGGACGAACTTGGGGCCCCGGCCTTCGGTCGCTCGTTTTTGGGCGCGGCTGTGCCCGCGGCCTATTTTTGGCACACGGAGGGGCCTCGCAAAGTCTCGGCCCATTCCGAGTCCGGCGGACGAAGTTCGCCAGCCCCACGCCCCAAGGCTATAGCACACCCGTTTTTGGGGCATTTTTCCGCTGGACGAACTTTGGGCCCCGGCCTTCGGTCGCTCGTTTTTGGGCGCGGCTGTGCCCGCGGCCTATTTTTGGCACACGGAGGGGCCTCGCAAAGTCTCGGCCCATTCCGAGCCCGGCGGACGAAGTTCGCCAGCCCCACGCCCCAAGGCTATAGCACACCCGTTTTTGGGGCATTTTTCCGCTGGACGAACTTGGGGCCCCGGCCTTCGGTCGCTCGTTTTTGGGCGCGGCTGTGTCCGCGGCCTATTTTTGGCACACGGAGGGGCCTCGCAAAGTCTCGGCCCATTCCGAGTCCGGCGGACGAAGTTCGCCCGCCCCACGCCCCAGGGCTATAGCACACCCGTTTTTGGGGCATTTTTCCGCTGGACGAACTTGGGGCCCCGGCCTTCGGTCGCTCGTTTTTGGGCGCGGCTGTGCCCGCGGCCTATTTTTGGCACACGGAGGGGCCTCGCAAAGTCTCGGCCCATTCCGAGCCCGGCGGACGAAGTTCGTCAGCCCCACGCCCCAAGGCTATAGCACACCCGTTTTTGGGGCATTTTTCCGCTGGACGAACTTGAGGCCCCGGCCTTCGGTCGGTCGTTTTTGGGCGCGGCTGTGCCCGCGGCCTATTTTTGGCACACGGAGGGGCCTCGCAAAGTCTCGGCCCATTCCGAGTCCGGCGGACGAAGTTCGCTAACCCCACGCCCCAAGGCTATAGCACACCCGTTTTTGGGGCATTTTTCTGCTGGACGAACTTGGGGCCCCGGCCTTCGGTCGCTCGTTTTTGGGCGCGGCTGTGCCCGCGGCATATTTTTGGCACACGGAGGGGCCTCGCAAAGTCTCGGCCCATTCCGAGTCCGGCGGACGAAGTTCGCCAGCCCCACGCCCCAAGGCTATAGCACACCCGTTTTTGGGGCATTTTTCCGCTGGACGAACTTGGGGCCCCGGCCTTCGGTCGCTCGTTTTTGGGCGCGGCTGTGCCCGCGGCCTATTTTTGGCACACGGAGGGGCCTCGCAAAGTCTCGGCCCATTCCGAGTGCGGCGGATGAAGTTCGCCAGCCCCACGCCCCAAGGCTATAGCACACCCATTTTTGGGGCATTTTTCCGCTGGACGAACTTGGGGCCCCGGCCTTCGGTCGCTCGTTTTTGGGCGCGGCTGTGCCCGCGGCCTATTTTTGGCACACGGAGGGGCCTCGCAAAGTCTCGGCCCATTCCGAGTCCGGCGGACGAAGTTCGCCAGCCCCACGCCCCAAGGCTATAGCACACCCGTTTTTGGGGCATTTTTCCGCTGGACGAACTTGGGGCCCCGGCCTTCGATCGCTCGTTTTTGGGCGCGGCTGTGCCCGCGGCCTATTTTTGGCACACGGAGGGGCCTCGCAAAGTCTCGGCCCATTCCGAGTGCGGCGGACGAAGTTCGCCAGCCCCACGCCCCAAGGCTATAGCACACCCGTTTTTGGGGCATTTTTCCGCTGGATGAACTTGGGGCCCCGGCCTTCGGTCGCTCGTTTTTGGGCGCGGCTGTGCCCGCGGCCTATTTTTGGCACACGGAGGGGCCTCGCAAAGTCTCGGCCCATTCCGAGTCCGGCGGACGAAGTTCGCCAGCTCCACGCCCCAAGGCTATAGCACACCCATTTTTGGGGCATTTTTCCGCTGGACGAACTTGGGGCCCCGGCCTTCGGTCGCTCGTTTTTGGGCGCGGCTGTGCCCGCGGCCTATTTTTGGCACACGGAGGCGGACGAAGTTCGCCAGCCCCACGCCCCAAGGCTATAGCACACCCGTTTTTGGGGCATTTTTCCGCTGGACGAACTTGGGGCGCCGGCCTTCGGTCGCTCGTTTTTGGGCGCGGCTGTGCCCGCGGCCTATTTTTGGCACATGGAGGGGCCTTGCAAAGTCTCGGCCCATTCCGAGTCCGGCGGACGAAGTTCGCCAGCCCCACGCCCCAAGGCTATAGCACACCCGTTTTTGGGGCATTTTTCCGCTGGACGAACTTGGGGCCCCGGCCTTCGGTCGCTCGTTTTTGGGCGCGGCTGTGCCCGCGGCCTATTTTTGGCACACGGAGGGGCCTCGCAAATTCTCGGCCCATTCCGAGTCCGGCGGTCGAAGATCGCCAGCCCCACGCCCCAAGGCTATAGCACACCCGTTTTTGGGGCATTTTTCCGCTGGACGAACTTGGGGCCCCGGCCTTCGGTCGCTCGTTTTTGGGCGCGGCTGTGCCCGCGGCCTATTTTTGGCACACGGAGGGGCCTCGCAAAGTCTCGGCCCATTCCGAGTCCGGCGGACGAAGTTCGCCAGCCCCACGCCCCAAGGCTATAGCACACCCGTTTTTGGGGCATTTTTCCGCTGGACGAACTTGGGGCCCCGGCCTTCGGTCGCTCGTTTTTGGGCGCGGCTGTGCCCGCGGCCTATTTTTGGCACACGGAGGGGCCTCGCAAAGTCTCGGCCCATTCCGAGTCCGGCGGACGAAGTTCGCCAGCCCCACGCCCCAAGGCTATAGCACACCCGTTTTTGGGGCATTTTTCCGCTGGACGAACTTTGGGCCCCGGCCTTCGGTCGCTCGTTTTTGGGCGCGGCTGTGCCCGCGGCCTATTTTTGGCACACGGAGGGGCCTCGCAAAGTCTCGGCCCATTCCGAGCCCGGCGGACGAAGTTCGCCAGCCCCACGCCCCAAGGCTATAGCACACCCGTTTTTGGGGCATTTTTCCGCTGGACGAACTTGGGGCCCCGGCCTTCGGTCGCTCGTTTTTGGGCGCGGCTGTGTCCGCGGCCTATTTTTGGCACACGGAGGGGCCTCGCAAAGTCTCGGCCCATTCCGAGTCCGGCGGACGAAGTTCGCCCGCCCCACGCCCCAGGGCTATAGCACACCCGTTTTTGGGGCATTTTTCCGCTGGACGAACTTGGGGCCCCGGCCTTCGGTCGCTCGTTTTTGGGCGCGGCTGTGCCCGCGGCCTATTTTTGGCACACGGAGGGGCCTCGCAAAGTCTCGGCCCATTCCGAGCCCGGCGGACGAAGTTCGTCAGCCCCACGCCCCAAGGCTATAGCACACCCGTTTTTGGGGCATTTTTCCGCTGGACGAACTTGGGGCCCCGGCCTTCGGTCGGTCGTTTTTGGGCGCGGCTGTGCCCGCGGCCTATTTTTGGCACACGGAGGGGCCTCGCAAAGTCTCGGCCCATTCCGAGTCCGGCGGACGAAGTTCGCTAACCCCACGCCCCAAGGCTATAGCACACCCGTTTTTGGGGCATTTTTCCGCTGGACGAACTTGGGGCCCCGGCCTTCGGTCGCTCGTTTTTGGGCGCGGCTGTGCCCGCGGCCTATTTTTGGCACACGGAGGGGCCTCGCAAAGTCTCGGCCCATTCCGAGTCCGGCGGACGAAGTTCGCCAGCCCCACGCCCCAAGGCTATAGCACACCCGTTTTTGGGGCATTTTTCCGCTGGACGAACTTGGGGCCCCGGCCTTCGGTCGCTCGTTTTTGGGCGCGGCTGTGTCCGCGGCCTATTTTTGGCACACGGAGGGGCCTCGCAAAGTCTCGGCCCATTCCGAGTCCGGCGGACGAAGTTCGCCAGCCCCACGCCCCAAGGCTATAGCACACCCGTTTTTGGGGCATTTTTCCACTGGACGAACTTGGGGCCCCGGCCTTCGGTCGCTCGTTTTTGGGCGCGGCTGTGCCCGCGGCCTATTTTTGGCACACGGAGGGGCCGCGCAAAGTCTCGGCCCATTCCGAGTCCGGCGGACGAAGTTCGCCAGCCCCACGCCCCAAGGCTATAGCACACCCGTTTTTGGGGCATTTTTCCGCTGGACGAACTTGGGGCCCCGGCCTTCGGTCGCTCGTTTTTGGGCGCGGCTGTGCCCGCGGCCTATTTTTGGCACACAGAGGGGCCTCGCAAAGTCTCGGCCCATTCCGAGTGCGGCGGACGAAGTTCGCCAGCCCCACGCCCCAAGGCTATAGCACACCCGTTTTTGGGGCATTTTTCCGCTGGACGAACTTGGGGCCCCGGCCTTCGGTCGCTCGTCCTATTTTTTGCACACGGAGGGGGCACGCGAAGTTTCACCCCATTCCGAGTCCGGCGGACGAACTTCGCCAGCCCCACGCCCCAAGGCTATAGCCCATCATTTTTTGGGCATTTTTCCGCTGGACGAACTTGGGGCCCCGGACTTCGGGCGCTCGTTTTTGGTCGCGGCTTTGCCCGCGGCCTATTTTTGGCACACGGAGGGGGCACGCAAAGTTTCGCACCATTCCGAGTCCGGCGGACGAACTTCGCCAGCCCCACGCCCCAAGGCTATAGCCCATCGTTTTTTGGGCATTTTTCCACTGGACGAACTTGGGGCCCCAGACTTCGGGTGCTCGTTTTTGGGTGCGGCTTTGCCCGCAGCCTATTTTTGGCACACGGAGGGGCACGCAAAGTTTCGCCCCATTCCGAGTCCGGCGGACGAACTTCGCCAGCCCCACGCCCCAAGGCTATAGCCCACCCGTTTTTGGGCCATTTTTCCGCTGGACGAACATGGGGCCCCGGACTTCGGGCGCTCGTTTTTGGGCACGGCTTTGCGCGCGGCCTATTTTTGGCACACGGAGGGGGCACGCAAAGTTTCGCCCCATTCCGAGTCCGGCGGACGAACTTCGCCAGCCCCACTCCCCAAGGCTATAGCCCATCGTTTTTTGGGCGTTTTTCCGCTGGACGAACTTGGGACCCCGGACTTCGGGCGCTCGTTTTTGGGCGCGGCTTTGCCTGCGGCCTATTTTTGGGACACGGAGGGGGCACGCAAAGTTTGGCCCCATTCTGAGTCCGGCGGACGAACTTCGCCAGCCCCACGCCCCAAGGCTATAGCCCACCCGTTTTTTGGGCATTTTTCCGCTGGACGAACTTGGGGCCCCGGTCTTTGGGCGCTCGTTTTTGGGCACGGCTTTACCCGCGGCCTATTTTTGGCACACGGAGGGGGCACGCAAAGTTTCGCCCCATTCCGAGTCCGGCGGACGAACTTCGCCAGCCCCACGCCCCAAGGCTATAGCCCACCCGTTTTTTGGGCATTTTTCCGCTGGACGAACTTGGGGCCCCGGACTTTGGTCCCTCGTTTTTGGGCGCAGCTTTGCCCGCGGCCTATTTTTGGCACTCGGAGGGGGCACGCAAAGTTTCGCCCCATTCCGAGTCCGGCGGACGAACTTCGCCAGCCCCACGCCCCAAGGCTATAGCCCACCCGTTTTTTGGGCATTTTTCCGATGGACGAACTTGGGGCCCCGGACTTCGGGCCCTCGTTTTTGGGCGCGGCTTTGACCGCAGCCTATTTTTGGCACACTGAGGGGCACGCAAAGTTTCGCCCCACTCCGAGTCCGGCGGACGAACTTCGCCCGCCCCACTCCCCAAGGCTATAGCCCATCATTTTTTGGGCGTTTTTCCGCTGGACGAACTTGGGGCCCCGGACTTCGGGCGCCCGTTTTTGGGCGCGGGTTTGCCCGCGGCCTATTTTTCGGACACGGAGGGGGCACGCAAAGTTTGGCCCCATTCTGAGTCCGGCGGACGAACTTCGCCAGCCCCACGCCCCAAGGCTATAGCCCACCCGTTTTTTGGGCATTTTTCCGCTGGACGAACTTGGGGCCCCGGTCTTCGGGCGCTCGTTTTTGGGCACGGCATTGCCCGTGGCCTATTTTTGGCACACGGAGGGGGCACGCAAAGTTTCGCCTCATTCCGAGTCCGGCGGACGAACTTCGCCAGCCCCATGCCCCAAGGCTATAGCCCACCCATTTTTTGGGCATTTTTCCGCTGGACGAACTTGGGGCCCCGGACTTCGGTCCCTCGTTTTTGGGCGCAGCTTTGCCCGCGGCCTATTTTTGGCACTCGGAGGGGGCACGCAAAGTTTCGCCCCATTCCGAGTCCGGCGGACGAACTTCGCCAGCCCCACGCCCCAAGGCTATAGCCCATCGTTTTTTTGGGCATTTTTCCGCTGGACGAACTTGGGGACCCGGACTACGGGTGCTCGTTTTTGGGCGTGGCTTTGCCCGCGGCCTTATTTTGGCACACGGAGGGGGCACGCAAAGTTTGGCCCCATTCTGAGTCCGGCGGACGAACTTCGCCAGCCCCACGCCCCAAGGCTATAGTCCACCCGTTTTTTGGGTATTTTTCCGCTGGACGAACTTGGGGCCCCGGTCTTCGGGCGCTCGTTTTTGGGCGCGGCTTTGCCCGCGGCCTATTTTTGGCACACGGAGGGGGAACGCAAAGTTTCGCCCCATTCCGACTCCGGCAGATGAACTTCGCCAGCCCCACGCCCCAAGGCTATAGCCCATCGTTTTTTGGGCATTTTTCCGCTGGACGAACTTGGGGCTCCGGACTTCGGGCCCTCGTTTTTGGGCACGGCTTTGCCCGCGGCCTATATTTGGCACACGGAGGGGCCACGCAAAGTTTCGCCCCATTCCGAGTCCGGCGGACGAACTTCGCCAGCCCCACGCCCCAAGGCTATAGCCCACCCGTTTTTTGGGCATTTTTCCGCTGGACGAAATTAGGGCCCCGGACTTCGGGCGCTCGTTTTTGGGCGTGGCTTTGCCCGCGGCCTATTTTTAGCACATGGACGGGGCACGCAAAGTTTCGCCCCATTCCGAGTCCGGCGGATGAAATTCACCGGCCCCACGCCCCAAGGCTATAGCCCATCGTTTTTTGGGCATTTTTCCGCTGGACGAACTTCGGGCCCCGGACTTCGGGAGCTCGTTTTTAGGCGCGGCTTTGCCCGCGGCCTATTTTTGGCACACGGAGGGGGAACGCAAAGTTTCGCCCCATTCCAACTCCGGCGGATGAAGTTCGCCAGCCCCACGCCCCAAGGCTATAGCCCACCGTTTTTTGGGCATTTTTCCGCTGGACGAACTTTGGGCCCCGGACTACTGGCACTCGTTTTTGGGCGCGGCTTTGCCCGCGGCCTATTTTTGGCACACGGAGGGGGCACGCAAAGTTTCACCCCATTCCGAGTCCGGCGGACGAACATCGCCAGCCCCACGCCCCAAGGCTATAGGCCATCGTTTTTTGGGCATTTTTCCGCTGGACAAACTTGGGGCCCCGGACTTCGGGCGCTCGTTTTTGGGCGCGGCTTTGCCCGCGGCCTATTTTTGGCACACGGAGGGGGCACGCAAAGTTTCGCCCCATTCCGAGTCCGGCGGACGAACTTCGCCAGCCCCACGCCCCAAGGCTATAGCCCACCCGTTTTTTGGGAATTTTTCCGCAGGACGAACTTGGGGCCCCGGACTTCGGGCGCTCGTTTTTGGGCGCGGCATTGCCCGCGGCCTATTTTTGGCACACGGAGGGGGCATGCAAAGTTTCGCCCCATTCCGAGTCCGGCGGACGAACTTCGCCAGCCCCACGCCCCAAGGCTATAGCCCACCCGTTTTTTGGGCATTTTTCCGCTGGACGAACTTGGGGCCCCGGACTTCGGGCACTCGTTCTTGGGCGCGGCTTTGCCCGCGGCCTATTTTTGGCACACGGAGGAGGCACGCAAAGTTTCACCCCATTCCGAGTCCGGCGGACGAACTTCGCCAGCCCCACGCCCCAAGGCTATAGCCCATCGTTTTTTGGGCATTTTTCCGCTGGACGAACTTGGGGCCCCGGACGTCGGGCGCTCGTTTTTTGGCGCGGCTTTGCCCGCGGCCTATTTTTGGCACACGGAGGGGGCACGCAAAGTTTCACCCCATTACGAGTCCGGCGGACAAACTTCGCCAGCCCCACGCCCCAAGGCTATAGCCCACCCGTTTTTTGGGCATTTTTCCGCCGGACGAACTTGGGGCCCCGGACTTCGGGCGCTCGTTTTTGGTCGCGGCTTTGCCCGCGGCCTATTTTTGGCACACGGAGGGGGAACGCAAAGTTTCGCCCCATTCCGACTCCGGCGGATGAACTTCGCCAGCCCCACGCCCCAAGGCTATAGCCCATCGTTTTTTGGGCTTTTTTCCGCTGGACGAACTTGGGGCTCCGGACTTCGGGCCCTCGTTTTTGGGCGCGGCTTTGCCCGCGGCCTATTTTTGGCACACGGAGGGGCCACGCATAGTTTCGCCCCATTCCGAGTCCGGCGGACGAACTTCGCCAGCCCCACGCCCCAAGGCTATAGCCCACCCGTTTTTTGGGCATTTTTCCGCTGGACGAACTTAGGGCCCCGGACTTCGGGCGCTCGTTTTTGGGCGCGGCTATGCCCGCGGCTTATTTTTGGCACACGGAGGGGGCACGCAAAGTTTTGGCCCATTCCGAGTCCGGCGGACGAACTTTGCCAGCCCCACGCCCCAAGGCTATAGCCCACCCGTTTTTTGGGCATTTTTCCGCTGGACGAACTTGGGGCCCCAGACTTCGGGCGCTCGTTTTTGGGCGCGGCTTTGCCCGCGGCCTATTTTTGGCACACGGAGGGGGCACGCAAAGTTTCGCCCCTTTCCGAGTCCGGCGGACGAACTTCGCCAGCCCCACGCCCCAAGGCTATAGCCCATCGTTTTTTGGGCATTTTTCCGCTGGACCAACTTGGGGCCCCGGACTACGGGTGCTCGTTTTTGGGCATGGCTTTGCCCGCGGCCTTATTTTGGCACACGGAGGGGGCACGCAAAGTTTCGCCCCATTCCGAGTCCGGCGGACGAACTTTGCCAGCCCCACGCCCCAAGGCTATAGCCCACCCGTTTTTTGGGCATTTTTCCGCTGGACGAACTTGGGACCCTGGACTTCGGGCGCTCGTTTTCGGGTGCGGCTTTGACCGCGGCCTATTTTTGGCACACGGAGGGGGCACGCAAAGTTTCGCCCCATTCCGAGTCAGGCGGACGAACTTCGCCGGCCCCACGCCCCAAGGCTATAGCCCACCCGTTTTTTTATGCATTTTTCCGCTGGACGAACTTGGGGCCCCAGACTTCGGGTGCTCGTTTTTTGGCGCGGCTTTGCCCGCGGCCTATTTTTGGCACATGGAGGGGGCACGCAAAGTTTTGCCCGATTCCGAGTCCGGCGGACGAACTTCGCCGGCCCCACGCCCCAAGGCTGTAGCCCATCGTTTTTTGGGCATTTTTCCGCTGGAAGAACTTGGGGCCCCGTACTTCGGGCGCTCGTTTTTGGGAGCGGCCTTGCCCACGGCCTATTTTTGGCACACGGAGGGGGCACGCAAAGTTTCGCCCTATTCCGAGTCTGGCGGACGAACTTCGCCAGCCCCACGCCCCAAGGCTATAGCCCACCCGTTTTATGGGCATTTTTCCGCTAGACGAACTTGGGGCCCCAGACTTTGGGCGCTCGTTTTTGGGCGCGGCTTTGCCCGCGGCCTATTTTTGGCACACGGAGGGGGCACGCAAAGTTTTGCCCCATTCCGAGTCCGGCGGACGAACTTCGCCAGCCCCACGCCCCAAGGCTATAGCCCACCCGTTTTTTGGGCATTTTTCCGCTGGACGAACTTGGGGCCCCGGACTTCGGGCGCTCGTTTTTGGGTGCGGCTTTGCCCATGGCCTATTTTTGGCACACGGAGGGGGCACGTCAAGTTTCGCTCCATTCCGAGTCCGGCGGACGAACTTCGCCAGCCCCACGCCCCAAGGCTATAGCCCACCTGTTTTTTGGGCATTTTTCTGCTGGACGAACTTGGGGCCCCGGACTTCGGGCGCTCGTTTTTGGGCGCGGCTTTGCCCGTGGCCTATGTTTTACACACGGAGGGGGCATGCAAAGTTTCGCCCCATTCCGAGTCCGGCGGACGAAGTTCGCCAGCCCCACGCCCCAAGGCTATAGCCCATCATTTTTTGGGCATTTTTCCGCTGGACGAACTTGGGGCCCCGGACTTCGGGCGCTCTTTTTTGGGCGCGGCTTTGCCCGCGGGCTATTTTTGGCACACGGAGGGGGCAAGCAAAGTTTTGCCCCATTCCGAGTCCGGCGGACGAACTTCGCCAGCCCCACGCCCCAAGGCTATAGCCCATCGTTTTTTGGGCATTTTTCCGCTGGACCAACTTGGGGCCCCGGACTACGGGTGCTCGTTTTTGGGCGTGGCTTTGCCCGCGGCCTTATTTTGGAACACGGAGGGGGCACGCAAAGTTTCGCCCCATTCCGAGTCCGGCGGACGAACTTTGCCAGCCCCACGCCCCGAGGCTATAGCCCACCCGTTTTTTGGGCATTTTTCCGCTGGACGAACTTGGGGCCCCGGACTTCGGGCACTCGTTTTTGGGCGCGGCTTTGACCGCGCCCTATTTTTGGCACACGGAGGGGGCACGCAAAGTTTCGCCCCATTCCGAGTCCGGCGGACGAACTTCGCCTGCCCCACGCCCCAAGGCTATAGCCCACCCATTTTTTTATGCATTTTTCCGCTGGACGAACTTGGGGCCCCAGACTTCGGGCGCTCGTTTTTTGGCACGGCTTTGCCCGCGGCCTATTTTTGGCACACGGAGGGGGCACGCAAAGTTTTGCCCCATTCCGAGTCCGGCGGACGAACTTCGCCAGCCCCACGCCCCAAGGCTATAGCCTTTTGGCACACGGAGGGGGCATGCAAAGTTTCGCCCCATTCCGAGTCCGGCGGACGAACTTCGCCAGCCCCACGCCCCAAGGCTATAGCCCACCCGTTTTTTTATGCATTTTTCCACTGGACGAACTTGGGGCCCCAGACTTCGGGTGCTCGTTTTTTGGCGCGGCTTTGCCCGCGGCCTATTTTTGGCACACGGAGGGGGCACGCAAAGTTTTGCCCCATTCCGAGTACGGCGGACGAACTTCGCCAGCCCCACGCCCCAAGGCAATAGCCCATCGTTTTTTGGGCATCTTTCCGCTGGACGAACTTGGGGCCCCGGACTTCGGGCACTCGTTTTTGGGCGCGGCTTTACCCGCGCCCTATTTTTGGCACACGGAGGGGGCATGCAAAGTTTCGCCCCATTCCGAGTCCGGCGGACGAACTTCGCCAGCCCCACGCCCCAAGGCTATAGCCCACCCGTTTTTTGGGCATTTTTCCGCTGGACGAACTTGGGGCCCCGGACTTCGGGCGCTCATTTTTGGGCGCGGCTTTGCCCGCGACCTATTTTTGGCACACGGAGGGGGCACGCAAAGTTTTGCCCCATTCCGAGTCCGGCGGACGAACTTCGCCGGCCCCACGCCCCAAGGCTGTAGCCCATCGTTTTTTGGGCATTTTTCCGCTGGACGAACTTGGGGCCCCGGACTTCGGGCACTCGTTTTTGGGCGCGGCTTTACCCGCGGCCTATTTTTGGCACACGGAGGGGGCACGCAAAGTTTCGCCCCATTCCGAGTCCGGCGGACGAACTTCGCCAGCCCCACGCCCCAAGGCTATAGCCCACCCGTTTTTTGGGCATTTTTCCGCTGGACGAACTTGGGGCCCCGGACTTCGGGCGCTCATTTTTGGGCGCGGCTTTGTCCGCGTCCTATTTTTGGCACACGGAGGGGGCACGCAAAGTTTTGCCCCATTCCGAGTCCGGCGGACGAACTTCGCCGGCCCCATGCCCCAAGGCTGTAGCCCATCGTTTTTTGGGCATTTTTCCGCTGGACGAACTTGGGGCCCCGGACTTCGGGCACTCGTTTTTGGGCGCGGCTTTGCCCGCGGCCTATTTTTGGCACACGGAGGGGGCATGCAAAGTTTCGCCCCATTCCGAGTCCGGCGGACGAACTTCGCCAGCCCCACGCCCAAAGGCTATAGCCCACCCGTTTTTTTATGCATTTTTCCGCTGGACGAACTTGGGGCCCCAGACTTCGGGCGCTCGTTTTTTGGCGCGGCTTTGCCCGCGGCCTATTTTTGGCACACGGAGGGGGCACGCAAAGTTTTACCCCATTCCGAGTACGGCGGACGAACTTCGCCAGCCCCACGCCCCAAGGCAATAGCCCATAGTTTTTTGGGCATTTTTCCGCTGGACGAACTTGGGGCCCCGGACTTCGGGCACTCGTTTTTGGGCGCGGCTTTGCCCGCGGCCTATTTTTGGCACACGGAGGGGGCACGCAAAGTTTCGCCCCATTCCGAGTCCGGCGGACGAACTTCGCCAGCCCCACGCCCCAAGGCTATAGCCCACCCGTTTTTTGGGCATTTTTCCGCTGGACGAACTTGGGGCCCCGGACTTCGGGCGCTAATTTTTGGGCGCGGCTTTGCCCGCGGCCTATTTTTGGCACACGGAGGGGGCACACAAAGTTTCGCCCCATTCTGAGTCCGGCGGACGAACTTCGCCAGCCCCATGCCCCAAGGCTATAGCCCATCGTTTTTTGGGCATTTTTCCGCTGGACGAACTTGGGGCCCCGGACTTCGGGCGCCCGTTTTTGGGCGCGGCCTTGCCCGCGGTCTATTTTTGGCACACGGAGGGGGCACGCAAAGTTTCACCCCATTCCGAGTCCGGCGGACGAACTTCGCCAGCCCCACGCCCCAAGGCTATAGCCCATCGTTTTTTGGGCATTTTTCCACTGGACGAACTTGGGGCCCCGGACTTCGGGCGCTCGTTTTTGGGCACGACTTTGCCCGCGGCCTATTTTTGGCACACAGAGGGGCACGCAAAGTTTCGCCCCATTCCGAGTCCGGCGGACGAACTTCGCCATCCCCACGCCCCAAGGCTATAGCCCATCGTTTTTTGGGCATTTTTCCACTGGACGAACTTGGGGCCCCGGACTTCGGGCGCTCGTTTTTGGGCGCGGCTTTGCCCGCGGCCTATTTTTGGGACACGGAGGGGGCACGCAAAGTTTCGCCCCATTCCGAGTCCGGCGGACGAACTTCGCCAGCCCCACGCCCCAAGGCTATAGCCCACCCGTTTTTTGGGCATTTTTCCGCTGGACGAACTTGGGGCCCCGGACTTCGGGCGCTCGTTTTTGGGCGCGGCTTTTCCCGCGGCCTATTTTTGGCACACGGAGGGGGCACGCAAAGTGTCGCTCCATTCCGAGTCCGGCGGACGAACTTCGCCAGCCCCACGCCCCAAGGCTATAGCCCATCGTTTTTTCGGCATTTTTCCGCTGGACGAACTTGGGGCCCCGGACTACGGGTGCTCGTTTTTGGGCGCGACTTTGACCGCGGCCTATATTTGGCACATGGAGGGGGCACGCAAAGTTTCGCCCCATTCCGAGTCCGGCGGACGAACTTCGCCCGCCCCACGCCCCATGGCTATAGCCCACCCATTTTTTTATGCATTTTTCCGCTGGACGAACTTGCGGCCCCAGACTTCGGGCGCTCGTTTTTTGGCGCGGCTTTGCCCGCGGCCTATTTTTGGCACACGGAGGGGGCACGCAAAGTTTCGCCCCATTCCGAGTCCGGCGGACGAACTTCGCCAGCCCCACGCCCCAAGGCTATAGCCCATCGTTTTTTCGGCATTTTTCCGCTGGACGAACTTGGGGCCCCGGACTTCGGGCGCTCGTTTTTGGGCGCGGCTTTGCCCGCGGCCTATTTTTGGCACACAGAGGGGGCACGCAAATTTTCGCCCCATTCCGAGTCCGGCGGACGAAATTCGCCGGCCCCACGCCCCAAGGCTATAGCCCATCGTTTTTTGGGCATTTTTCCGCTGGACGAACTTGGGGCCCCGGACTTCAGGCACTCGTTTTTGGGCGCGGCTTTGCCCGCGGCCTATTTTTGGCACACGGAGGGGGAACACAAAGTTTCGCCCCATTCCGACTCCGGCGGAGGAACTTCGCCATCCCCACGCCCCAAGGCTATAGCCCACCGTTTTTTGGGCATTTTTCCGCTGGACGAACTTGGGGCCCCGGACTTCGGGCGCTCGTTTTTGGGCGCGGCTTTGCCCGCGGCCTATTTTTGGCACACGGAGGGGGCACGCAAAGTTTCGCCCCATTCCGAGTCCGGCGGACGAACTTCGGCTGCCCCACACCCCAAGGCTATAGCCCATCGTTTTTTGGGCATTTTTCCGCTGGACGAACTTGGGGCACCGGACTTCGGGCGCTCATTTTTGGGCGCGGCTCTGCCCGCGGCCTATTTTTGGCACACGGAGGGGGCACGCAAAGTTTCGCCCCATTCCGAGTCCGGCGGACGAACTTCGCCAGCCCCACGCCCCAAGGCTATAGCCCATCATTTTTTCGGCATTTTTCCGCTGGACGAACTTGGGGCCCCGGACTTCGGGCGCTCGTTTTTGGGCACAGCTTTCCCCGCGGTGTATTTTTGGGACACGGAGGGGGCACGCAAAGTTTCGCCCCATTCCAAGTGCGGCGGACGAACTTCGCCAGCCCCACACCCCAAGGCTATAGCCCATCGTTTTTTGGGCATTTTTCCGCTGGACGAACTTGGGGCACCGGACTTCGGGTGCTCATTTTTGGGCGCGGCTTTGCGCGCGGCCTATTTTTGGCACACGGAGGGGGCACGCAAAGTTTCGCCCCATTCCGAGTCCGGCGGACGAACTTCGCCAGCCCCACACCCCAAGGCTATAGCCCATCGTTTTTTGGGCTTTTTTCCGCTGGACGAACTTGGGGCACCGGACTTCGGGCGCTCATTTTTGGGCGCGGCTTTGCCCGTGGCCTATTTTTGGCACACGGAGGGGGCACGCAAAGTTTCGTCCCATTCCGAGTCCGGCGGACGAACTTCGCCAGCCCCACGCCCCAAGGCTATAGCCCATCGTTTTTTGGGCATTTTTCCGCTGGACGAACTTGGGGCCCCGGACTTCGGGCTCTCGTTTTTGGGCGCGGCCTTGCCCGCGGCCTATTTTTGGCACACGGAGGGGGCACGGAAAGTTTCGCCCCATTCCGAGTCCGGCGGACGAACTTCGCCAGCCCCACGCCCCAAGGCTATAGCCCATCGTTTTTTCGGCATTTTTCTGCTGGACGAACTTGGGGCCCCGGACTTCGGGCGCTCGTTTTTGGGCGCGGCTTTGCCCGCGGCCTATTTTTGGCACACGGAGGGGGCACACAAATTTTTGCCCCATTCCGAGTCCGGCGGACGAAATTCGCCGGCCCCACGCCCCAAGGCTATAGCCCATCGTTTTTTGGGCATTTTTCCGCTGGACGAACTTGGGGCCCCGGACTTCGGGTGCTCGTTTTTGGGCGCGGCTTTGCCCGCGGCCTATTTTTGGCACACGGAGGGGGCACGCAAAGTTTCGCCCCATTCCGAGTCCGGCGGACGAACTTCGCCAGCCCCACGCCCCAAGGCTATAGCCCATCGTTTTTTGGGCATTTTTCCGCTGGACGAACTTGGGGCCCCGGACTTCGGGCTCTCGTTTTTGGGCGCGGCTTTGCCCGCGGCCTATTTTTGGCACACGGAGGGGGCACGCAAAGTTTCGCCCCATTCCGAGTCCGGCGGACGAACTTCGCCAGCCCCACGCCCCAAGGCTATAGCCCATCGTTTTTTGGGCATTTTTCCGCTGGACGAACTTGGGGCCCCGGACTTCGGGCGCTCGTTTTTGGGCGCGGCTTTGCCCGTGGCCTATTTTTGGCACACGGAGGGGGCACACAAATTTTTGCCCCATTCCGAGTCCGGCGGACGAAATTCGCCGGCCCCACGCTCCAAGGCTATAGCCCATCGTTTTTTGGGCATTTTTCCGCTGGACGAACTTGGGGCCCCGGACTTCGGGCGCTCGTTTTTGGGCGCGGCTTTGCCCGCGGCCTATTTTTGGCACACGGAGGGGGCACGCAAAGTTTCGCCCCATTCCGAGTCCGGCGGACGAACTTCGCCAGCCCCACGCCCCAAGGCTATAGCCCGTCGTTTTTTGGGCATTTTTCCGCTGGACGAACTTGGGGCCCCGGACTTCGGGCTCTCGTTTTTGGGCGCGGCCTTGCCCGCGGCCTATTTTTGGCACACGGAGGGGGCACGGAAAGTTTCGCCCCATTCCGAGTCCGGCGGACGAACTTCGCCAGCCCCACGCCCCAAGGCTATAGCCCATCGTTTTTTCGGCATTTTTCTGCTGGACGAATTTGGGGCCCCGGACTTCGGGCGCTCATTTTTGGGCGCGGCTTTGCCCGCGGCCTATTTTTGGCACACGGAGGGGGCACACAAATTTTTGCCCCATTCCGAGTCCGGCGGACGAAATTCGCCGGCCCCACGCCCCAAGGCTATAGCCCATCGTTTTTTGGGCATTTTTCCGCTGGACGAACTTGGGGCCCCGGACTTCGGGTGCTCGTTTTTGGGCGCGGCTTTGCCCGCGGCCTATTTTTGGCACACGGAGGGGGCACGCAAAGTTTTGCCCCATTCCGAGTCCGGCGGACGAACTTCGCCAGCCCCACGCCCCAAGGCTATAGCCCATCGTTTTTTGGGCATTTTTCCGCTGGACGAACTTGGGGCCCCGGACTTCGGGCTCTCGTTTTTGGGCGCGGCTTTGCCCGCGGCCTATTTTTGGCACACGGAGGGGGCACGCAAAGTTTCGCCCCATTCCGAGTCCGGCGGATGAACTTCGCCAGCCCCACGCCCCAAGGCTATAGCCCATCGTTTTTTGGGCATTTTTCCGCTGGACGAACTTGGGGCCCCGGACTTCGGGCGCTCGTTTTTGGGCGCGGCTTTGCCCGCGGCCTATTTTTGGCACACAGAGGGGGCACGCAAATTTTCGCCCCATTCCGAGTCCGGCGGACGAAATTCGCCGGCCCCACGCCCCAAGGCTATAGCCCATCGTTTTTTGGGCATTTTTCCGCTGGACGAACTTGGGGCCCCGGACTTCGGGCGCTCGTTTTTGGGCGCGGCTTTGCCCGCGGCCTATTTTTGGCACGCGGAGGGGGCATACAAATTTTTGCCCCATTCCGAGTCCGGCGGACGAAATTCGCCGGCCCCACGCCCCAAGGCTATAGCCCATCGTTTTTTGGGCATTTTTCCGCTGGACGAACTTGGGGCCCCGGACTTCGGGCGCTCGTTTTTGGGCGCGGCTTTGCCCGTGGCCTATTTTTGGCACACGGAGGGGGCACGCAAAGTTTCGCCCCATTCCGAGTCCGGCGGACGAACTTCGCCAGCCCCACGCCCCAAGGCTATAGCCCATCGTTTTTTGGGCATTTTTCCACTGGACGAACTTGGGGCCCCGGACTTCGGGCTCTCGTTTTTGGGCGCGGCTTTGCCCGCGGCCTATTTTTGGCACACGGAGGGGGCACGCAAAGTTTCGCCCCATTCCGAGTCCGGCGGACGAACTTCGCCAGCCCCACGCCCCAAGGCTATAGCCCATCGTTTTTTGGGCATTTTTCCGCTGGACGAACTTGGGGCCCCGGACTTCGGGCTCTCGTTTTTGGGCGCGGCCTTGCCCGCGGCCTATTTTTGGCACACGGAGGGGGCACGGAAAGTTTCGCCCCATTCCGACTCCGGCGGAGGAACTTCGCCATCCCCACGCCCCAAGGCTATAGCCCATCGTTTTTTGGGCATTTTTCCGCTGGACGAACTTGGGGCCCCGGACTTCGGGCTCTCGTTTTTGGGCGCGGCTTTGCCCGCGGCCTATTTTTGGCACACGGAGGGGGCACGCAAAGTTTCGCCCCATTCCGAGTCCGGCGGACGAACTTCGCCAGCCCCACGCCCCAAGGCTATAGCCCATCATTTTTTGGGCATTTTTCCGCTGGACGAACTTGGGGCCCCGGACTTCGGGCGCTCGTTTTTGGGCGCGGCTTTGCCCGTGGCCTATTTTTGGCACACAGAGGGGGCACGCAAATTTTCGCCCCATTCCGAGTCCGGCGGACGAAATTCGCCGGCCCCACGCCCCAAGGCTATAGCCCATCGTTTTTTGGGCATTTTTCCGCTGGACGAACTTGGGGCCCCGGACTTCGGGCGCTCGTTTTTGGGCGCGGCTTTACCCGTGGCCTATTTTTGGCACACGGAGGGGGCACGCAAAGTTTCGCCCCATTCCGAGTCCGGCAGACGAACTTCGCCAGCCCCACGCCCCAAGGCTATAGCCCATCGTTTTTTGGGCATTTTTCCACTGGACGAACTTGGGGCCCCGGACTTCGGGCTCTCGTTTTTGGGCGCGGCTTTTCCCGCGGCCTATTTTTGGCACACGGAGGGGGCACGCAAAGTTTCGCCCCATTCCGAGTCTGGCGGACGAACTTCGCCAGCCCCACGCCCCAAGGCTATAGCCCATCGTTTTTTGGTCATTTTTCCGCTGGACGAACTTGGGGCCCCGGACTTCGGGCGCTCGTTTTTGGGCGCGGCTTTGCCCGCGGCCTATTTTTGGCACACAGAGGGGGCACGCAAATTTTCGCCCCATTCCGAGTCCGGCGGACGAAATTCGCCGGCCCCACGCCCCAAGGCCATAGCCCATCGTTTTTTGGGCATTTTTCTGCTGGACGAACTTGGGGCCCCAGACTTCAGGCGCTCGTTTTTGGGCGCGGCTTTTCCCGCGGCCTATTTTCGCCCCATTCCGACTCCGGCGGAGGAACTTCGCCATCCCCACGCCCCAAGGCTATAGCGCACCGTTTTTTGGGCATTTTTCCGCTGGACGAACTTGGGGCCCCGGACTTCGGGCGCTCGTTTTTGGGCGCGGCTTTGCCCGCGGCCTATTTTTGGCACACAGAGGGGGCACGTAAAGTTTCGCCCCATTCCGAGTCCGGCGGACGAACTTCGCCAGCCCCACGCCCCAAGGCTATAGCCCATCATTTTTTGGGCATTTTTCCGCTGGACGAACTTGGGGCCCCGGACTTCGGGCTCTCGTTTTTGGGCGCGGCCTTGCCCGCGGCCTATTTTTGGCACACGGAGGGGGCACGGAAAGTTTCGCCCCATTCCGAGTCCGGCGGACGAACTTCGCCAGCCCCACGCCCCAAGGCTATAGCCCATCGTTTTTTCGGCATTTTTCCGCTGGACGAACTTGGGGCCCCGGACTTCGGGCGCTCGTTTTTGGGCGCGGCTTTGCCCGCGGCCTATTTTTGGCACACGGAGGGGGCACGCAAAGTTTCGCCCCATTCCGAGTCCGGCGGACGAACTTCGCCAGCCCCACGCCCCAAGGCTATAGCCCATCGTTTTTTGGGCATTTTTCCGCTGGACGAACTTGGGGCCCCGGACTTCGGGCTCTCGTTTTTGGGCGCGGCTTTGCCCGCGGCCTATTTTTGGTACACGGAGGGGGTACGCAAAGTTTCGCCCCATTCCGAGTCCGGCGGACGAACTTCGCCAGCCCCACGCCCCAAGGCTATAGCCCATCGTTTTTTGGGCATTTTTCCGCTGGACGAACTTGGGGCCCCGGACTTCGGGCGCTCGTTTTTGGGCGCGGCTTTGCCCGCGGCCTATTTTTGGCACACAGAGGGGGCACGCAAATTTTCGCCCCATTCCGAGTCCGGCGGACGAAATTCGCCGGCCCCACGCGCCAAGGCTATAGCCCATCGTTTTTTGGGCATTTTTCCGCTGGACGAACTTGGGGCCCCGGACTTCAGGCGCTCGTTTTTGGGCGCGGCTTTGCCCGTGGCCTATTTTTGGCACACGGAGGGGGAACACAAAGTTTCGCCCCATTCCGACTCCGGCGGAGGAACTTCGCCATCCCCACGCCCCAAGGCTATAGCCCACCGTTTTTTGGGCATTTTTCCGCTGGACGAACTTGGGGCCCCGGACTTCGGGCGCTCGTTTTTGGGCGCGGCTTTGCCCGCGGCCTATTTTTGGCACACAGAGGGGGCACGCAAAGTTTCGCCCCATTCCGAGTCCGGCGGACGAACTTCGCCGGCCCCACGCCCCAAGGCTATAGCCCATCGTTTTTTGGGCATTTTTCCGCTGGACGAACTTGGGGCCCCGGACTTCGGGCTCTCGTTTTTGGGCGCGGCTTTGCCCGCGGCCTATTTTTGGCACACGGAGGGGGCACGCAAAGTTTCGCCCCATTCCGAGTCCGGCGGACGAACTTCGCCAGCCCCACGCCCCAAGGCTATAGCCCATCGTTTTTTCGGCATTTTTCCGCTGGACGAACTTGGGGCCCCGGACTTCGGGCGCTCGTTTTTGGGCGCGGTTTTGCCCGCGGCCTATTTTTGGCACACAGAGGGGGCACGCAAAGTTTCGCCCCATTCCGAGTCTGGCGGACGAACTTCGCCAGCCCCACGCCCCAAGGCTATAGCCCATCGTTTTTTGGTCATTTTTCCGCTGGACGAACTTGGGGCCCCGGACTTCGGGCGCTCGTTTTTGGGCGCGGCTTTGCCCGCGGCCTATTTTTGGCACACAGAGGGGGCACGCAAATTTTCGCCCCATTCCGAGTCCGGCGGACGAAATTCGCCGGCCCCACGCCCCAAGGCCATAGCCCATCGTTTTTTGGGCATTTTTCTGCTGGACGAACTTGGGGCCCCAGACTTCAGGCGCTCGTTTTTGGGCGCGGCTTTTCCCGCGGCCTATTTTCGCCCCATTCCGACTCCGGCGGAGGAACTTCGCCATCCCCACGCCCCAAGGCTATAGCGCACCGTTTTTTGGGCATTTTTCCGCTGGACGAACTTGGGGCCCCGGACTTCGGGCGCTCGTTTTTGGGCGCGGCTTTGCCCGCGGCCTATTTTTGGCACACAGAGGGGGCACGTAAAGTTTCGCCCCATTCCGAGTCCGGCGGACGAACTTCGCCAGCCCCACGCCCCAAGGCTATAGCCCATCATTTTTTGGGCATTTTTCCGCTGGACGAACTTGGGGCCCCGGACTTCGGGCTCTCGTTTTTGGGCGCGGCCTTGCCCGCGGCCTATTTTTGGCACACGGAGGGGGCACGGAAAGTTTCGCCCCATTCCGAGTCCGGCGGACGAACTTCGCCAGCCCCACGCCCCAAGGCTATAGCCCATCGTTTTTTCGGCATTTTTCCGCTGGACGAACTTGGGGCCCCGGACTTCGGGCGCTCGTTTTTGGGCGCGGCTTTGCCCGCGGCCTATTTTTGGCACACGGAGGGGGCACGCAAAGTTTCGCCCCATTCCGAGTCCGGCGGACGAACTTCGCCAGCCCCACGCCCCAAGGCTATAGCCCATCGTTTTTTGGGCATTTTTCCGCTGGACGAACTTGGGGCCCCGGACTTCGGGCTCTCGTTTTTGGGCGCGGCTTTGCCCGCGGCCTATTTTTGGTACACGGAGGGGGTACGCAAAGTTTCGCCCCATTCCGAGTCCGGCGGACGAACTTCGCCAGCCCCACGCCCCAAGGCTATAGCCCATCGTTTTTTGGGCATTTTTCCGCTGGACGAACTTGGGGCCCCGGACTTCGGGCGCTCGTTTTTGGACGCGGCTTTGCCCGCGGCCTATTTTTGGCACACAGAGGGGGCACGCAAATTTTCGCCCCATTCCGAGTCCGGCGGACGAAATTCGCCGGCCCCACGCGCCAAGGCTATAGCCCATCGTTTTTTGGGCATTTTTCCGCTGGACGAACTTGGGGCCCCGGACTTCAGGCGCTCGTTTTTGGGCGCGGCTTTGCCCGTGGCCTATTTTTGGCACACGGAGGGGGAACACAAAGTTTCGCCCCATTCCGACTCCGGCGGAGGAACTTCGCCATCCCCACGCCCCAAGGCTATAGCCCACCGTTTTTTGGGCATTTTTCCGCTGGACGAACTTGGGGCCCCGGACTTCGGGCGCTCGTTTTTGGGCGCGGCTTTGCCCGCGGCCTATTTTTGGCACACAGAGGGGGCACGCAAAGTTTCGCCCCATTCCGAGTCCGGCGGACGAACTTCGCCGGCCCCACGCCCCAAGGCTATAGCCCATCGTTTTTTGGGCATTTTTCCGCTGGACGAACTTGGGGCCCCGGACTTCGGGCTCTCGTTTTTGGGCGCGGCTTTGCCCGCGGCCTATTTTTGGCACACGGAGGGGGCACGCAAAGTTTCGCCCCATTCCGAGTCCGGCGGACGAACTTCGCCAGCCCCACGCCCCAAGGCTATAGCCCATCGTTTTTTCGGCATTTTTCCGCTGGACGAACTTGGGGCCCCGGACTTCGGGCGCTCGTTTTTGGGCGCGGTTTTGCCCGCGGCCTATTTTTGGCACACAGAGGGGGCACGCAAAGTTTCGCCCCATTCCGAGTCCGGCGGACGAAATTCGCCGGCCCCACGCCCCAAGGCTATAGCCCATCGTTTTTTGGGCATTTTTCCGCTGGACGAACTTGGGGCCCCGGACTTCAGGCGCTCGTTTTTGGGCGCGGCTTTGCCCGCGGCCTATTTTTGGTACACGGAGGGGGAACACAAAGTTTCGCCCCATTCCGACTCCGGCGGAGGAACTTCGCCATCCCCACGCCCCAAGGCTATAGCCCACCGTTTTTTGGGCATTTTTCCGCTGGACGAACTTGGAGCCCCGGACTTCGGGCGCTCGTTTTTGCGCGCGGCTTTGCCCGCGGCCTATTTTTGGCACACGGAGGGGGCACGCAAAGTTTCGCCCCATTCCGAGTCCGGCGGACGAAATTCGCCAGCCCACACCCCAAGGCTATAGCCCATCGTTTTTTGGGCATTTTTCCGCTGGACGAACTTGGGGCCCCGGACTTCGGGCTCTCTTTTTTGGGCGCGGCTTTGCCCGTGGCCTATTTTTGGTACATGGAGGGGGCACGCAAAGTTTCGCCCCATTCCGAGTCCGGCGGACGAACTGCGCCAGCCCCACGCCCCAAGGCTGTAGCCCACCCGTTTTTTGGGAATTTTTCCGCTGGACGAACTTGGGGCCCCGGACTTCGGGCACTCGTTTTTGGGCGCGGCTTTGCCCGCGGCCTATTTTTGGCACACGGAGGGGGCACGCAAATTTTTGCCCCATTCCGAGTCTGGCGGACGAAATTCGCCGGCCCCACGCCCCAAGGCTATAGCCCACCCGTTTTTGGGGCATTTTTCCGCGGGACGAACATGGGGCCCCGGACTTCTGGCACTCGTTTTTGGGCGCGGCTTTGTGCGCGGCCTATTTTTGGCACACGGAGGGCGTACGCAAAGTTTCGCCCCATTCCGAGTCCGGCGGACGAACTTCGCCAGCCCCACTCCCCAAGGCTATAGCCCATCGTTTTTTGGGCGTTTTTCCGCTGGACGAACTTGGGGCCCCGGACTTCGGGCGCTCGTTTTTGGGCGCGGCTTTGTCCGCGGCCTATTTTTGGGACACGGAGGGGGCACGCAAAGTTTGGCCCCATTCCGAGTCCGGCGGACGAACTTCACCAGCCCCACGCCCCAAGGCTATAGCCCACCCATTTTTTGGGCATTTTTCCGCTGGACGAACTTGGGGCCCCAGACTTCGGGCGCTCGTTTTTGGGCGTGGCTTTGCCCGCGGCCTATTTTTGGCACACGGAGGGGGCACGCAAAGTTTCGCCCCATTCCGAGTCCGGCGGACGAACTTCGCCAGCCCCACGCCCCAAGGCTATAGCCCACCCGTTTTTTGGGCATTTTTCCGCTGGACGAACTTGGGGCCCCGGACTTCGGGCTCTCGTTTTTGCGCGCAGCTTTGCCCGCGGCCTATTTTTGGCACTCGGAGGGGGCACGCAAAGTTTCGCCCCATTCCGAGTCCGGCAGACGAACTTCGCCAGCCCCACGCCCCAAGGCTATAGCCCATCGTTTTTTGGGCATTTTTCCGCTGGACGAACTTGGGGCCCCAGGCTACAGGTGCTCGTTTTTGGGTGTGGCTTTGCCCACGGCCTTATTTTGGCACACGGAGGGGGCACGCAAAGTTTCGCCCCATTCCGAGTCCGGCGGACGAACTTTGCCAGCCCCACGCCCCAAGGCTATAGCCCACCCATTTTTTGGGCTTTTTTCCGCTGGACGAACTTGGGGCCCCGGACTTCGGGCACTCGTTTTTGGGTGCGGCTTTGACTGCGGCCTATTTTTGGCACACGGAGGGGGCACGCAAAGTTTCGCCCCATTCCGAGTCCGGCGGATGAACTTCGCCGGCCCCACGCCCCAAGGCTGTAGCCCATCGTTTTTTGGGCATTTTTCCGCTGGACGAACTTGGGGCCCCGGACTTCGGGCACTCGTTTTTGGGCGTGGCTTTGTCCGCGGCCTATTTTTGGCACACGGAGGGGGCACGCAAAGTTTCGTCCCATTCCGAGTCCGGCGGACGAACTTCGCCGGCACCACGCCCCAAGGCTATAGCCCATCGATTTTTGGGCATTTTTCCGCTGGACGAACTTGGGGCCCCGGACTTCGGGCGCTCGTTTTTGGGCGCGGCTTTGCCCGCGGCCTATTTTTGGCACACGGAGCGGGCACGCAAAGTTTCGCCCCATTCTGGGTCCGGCGGACAAACTTCGCCAGCCAAACGCCCCAAGGCTATAGCCCACCCGTTTTTTGGGCATTTTTCCGCTGGACGAACTTGGGGCCCCGGAATTCGGGCGCTCGTTTTTGGGCGCGGCTTTTCCCGTGGCCTATTTTCAGCACACGGAGGGGGCACGCAAAGTTTCGCCCCATTCCGAGTCCGGCGGACGAACTTCGCCAGCCCCACGCCCCAAGGCTATGGCCCATCGTTTTTTGGGCATTTTTCAGCTGGACGAACTTGGGGCCCCGGACTTCGGGCGCTCGTTTTTGGGCAAGGCTTTGCCCGCAGCCTATTTTTGGCACACGGAGGGGGCACGCAAAGTTTCGTCCCATTCCGAGTCCGGCGGACGAACTTCGCCAGCCCCACGCCCCAAGGCTATAGCCCATCGTTTTTTGGGCATTTTTCCGCTGGACGAACTTGGGGCCCCGTGCTTCGGGCGCGGCTTTGCCCGCGGCCTATTTTTGGCACACGGAGGGGGCACGCAAAGTTTCGCCCCATTCCGAGTCCGGCGGACGAACTTCGCCAGCCCCACGCCCCAAGGCTATAGCCCACCCGTTTTTTGGGCATTTTTCCGCTGGACGAACTTGGGGCCCCGAACTTCTGGCGCTCGTTTTTGGGCGCGGCTTTGCCCGCGGCCTATTTTTGGCACACGGAGGGGGCACGCAAAGCTTCGCCCCATTCCGAGTCCGGCGGACGAACTTCGCCAGCCCCACGCCCCAAGGCTATAGCCCATCGTTTTTTGGGCATTTTTCCGCGGGACGAACTTGGGGCCCCGGACTTCGGGCGCTCATTTTTGGGCGCGGCTTTTACCGCGGCCTATTTTTGGCACACGGAGGGGGCACGCAAAGTTTCGCCCCTTTCCGAGACCGGCGGACGAACTTCGCCAGCCCCACGCCCCAAGGCTATAGCCCATCGTTTTTTGGGCATTTTTCCGCGGGACGAACTTGGGGCCCCAGACTTCGGGCGCTCGTTTTTGTTCGCGGCTTTGCCCGCGGCTTATTTTTGGTACACGGAGGGGGCACGCAAAGTTTCGCCCCATTCCGAGTCCGGCGGACGAACTTCGCCAGCCCCACGCCCCAAGGCTATAGCCCACCCGTTTTTTGGGCATTTTTCCGCTGGACGAACTTGGGGCCCCGGACTTCGGGCACTCGTTTTTGGGTACGGCTCTGCCCGCGGCCTTTTTTTGGCACACGGAGGGGGCACGCAAAGTTTCGTCCCATTCTGAGTCGGGCGGACGAACTTCGCCAGCCCCACGCCCCAAGGCTATAGCCCGCCCGTTTTTTGGGCATTTTTCCGCTGGAGGAACTTGGGGCCCCGGACTTCGGGCGCTCGTTTTTGGGTACGGCTTTGCCCGCGGCCTATTTTTGGCACACGGAGGGGGCACGCAAAGTTTCGCCCCATTCGGAGTCCGGCGGACGAACTTCGCCAGCCCCACGCCCCAAGGCTATGGCCCATCGTTTTTTGGGCATTTTTCCGCTGGACGAACTTGGGGCCCCAGACTTCGGGCGCTCGTTTTTGTGCGCGGCTTCGCCCGCGGCCTATTTTTGGCACACGGAGGGGGCACGCAAAGTTTCGCCCCATTCCAAGTCCGGCGGACGAACTTCGCCAGCCCCACGCCCCAAGGCTATAGCCCACCCGTTTTTTGGGAATTTTTCCGCTGGACGAACTTGGGGCCCCAGACTTCGGGCGCTCATTTTTTAGCGCGGCTTTGCCCACGGCCTATTTTTGGCACACGGAGGGGGCACGCAAAGTTTCGCCCCATTCCGAGTCCGGCGGACGAACTTCGCCAGCCCCACGCCCCAAGGCTATAGCCCACCCGTTTTTTGGGCATTTTTCCGCTGGACGAACTTGGGGCCCCGGACTTCGGGCTCTCGTTTTTGCGCGCAGCTTTGCCCGCGGCCTATTTTTGGCACTCGGAGGGGGCACGCAAAGTTTCGCCCCATTCCGAGTCCGGCAGACGAACTTCGCCAGCCCCACGCCCCAAGGCTATAGCCCATCGTTTTTTGGGCATTTTTCCGCTGGACGAACTTGGGGCCCCAGACTACAGGTGCTCGTTTTTGGGTGTGGCTTTGCCCACGGCCTTATTTTGGCACACGGAGGGGGCACGCAAAGTTTCGCCCCATTCCGAGTCCGGCGGACGAACTTTGCCAGCCCCACGCCCCAAGGCTATAGCCCACCCATTTTTTGGGCTTTTTTCCGCTGGACGAACTTGGGGCCCCGGACTTCGGGCACTCGTTTTTGGGTGCGG
>JAQOOB010000262.1:0-15434 GCA_029721495.1 Citrus inodora | reverse complement strand
AGCCCCACGCCCCAAGGCTATAGCCCATCGTTTTTCCGGGGCCCCAAGTTCGTCCAGCGGAAAAATGCCCAAAAAACGATGGGCAATAGCCTTGGGGCGTGGGGCTGGCGAACTTCGTCGGCCGGACTCGGAATGGGGTGAAACTTTGCGTGCCCCCTCCGTGCGCCAAAAATAGGGCGCAGGCAAAGCCGCGCCCAAAAACAAGCGCCCGAAGTCCGGGGCCCCAAGTTCGTCCAGCGGAAAAAATGCCCAAAAAACAGGTGGACTATAGCCTTGGGGCGTGGGCTAGCGAAGTTCGTCCGCCGGACTCGGAATGGGGCGAAACTTTGTGTGCCCCCTCCGTGTGCCAAAAATAGGCCACGGGCAAAGCCGCGCCCAAAAACAAGCGCCCAAAGTCCGGGGCCCCAAGTTCATCCAGCGGCTCGTTTTTGGGCGCGGCTGTGTCCGCGACCTATTTTTGGCACACGGAGGGGCCTCGCAAAGTCTCGGCCCATTCCGAGTCCGGCGGACGAAGTTCGCCAGCCCCACGCCCCAAGGCTATAGCACACCCGTTTTTGGGGCATTTTTCCGCTGGACGAACTTGGGGCCCCGGCCTTCGGTCGCTCGTTTTTGGGCGCGGCTGTGCCCGCGGCCTATTTTTGGCACACGGAGGGGCCTCGCAAAGTCTCGCCCCATTCCGAGTCTGGCGGACGAAGTTCGCCAGCCCCACGCCCCAAGGCTATAGCACACCCGTTTTTGGGGCATTTTTCCGCTGGACGAACTTGGGGCCCCGGCCTTCGGTCGCTCGTTTTTGGGCGCGGCTGTGCCCGCGGCCTATTTTTGGCACACGGAGGGGCCTCGCAAAGTCTCGGCCCATTCCGAGTCCGGCGGACGAAGTTCGCCAGCCCCACGCCCCAAGGCTATAGCACACCCGTTTTTGGGGCATTTTCCGCTGGACGAACTTGGGGCCCCGGCCTTCGGTCGCTCGTTTTTGGGCGCGGCTGTGCCCGCGGCCTATTTTTGGCACACGGAGGGGCCTCGCAAAGTCTCGGCCCATTCCGAGTCCGGCTGACGAAGTTCGCCAGCCCCACGCCCCAAGGCTATAGCACACCCGTTTTTGGGGCATTTTTCCGCTGGACGAACTTGGGGCCCCGGCCTTCGGTCGCTCGTTTTTGGGCGCGGCTGTGCCCGCGGCCTATTTTTGGCACACGGAGGGGCCTCGCAAAGTCTCGCCCCATTCCGAGTCCGGCGGACGAAGTTCGCCAGCCCCACGCCCCAAGGCTATAGCACACCTGTTTTTGGGGCATTTTTCCGCTGGACGAACTTGGGGCCCCGGCCTTCGGTCGCTCGTTTTCTGCCGCGGCTGTGCGCGCGGCCTATTTTTGGCACACGGAGGGGCCTCGCAAAGTCTCGGCCCATTCCGAGTCCATCGGACGAAGTTCGCCAGCCCCACGCCCCAAGGCTATAGCACACCCGTTTTTGGGGCATTTTTCCGCTGGACGAACTTGGGACCCCGGCCTTCGGTCGCTCGTTTTTGGGTGCGGCTGTGCCCGCGGCCTATTTTTGGCACACGGAGGGGCCTCGCAAAGTCTCGGCCCATTCCGAGTCCGGCGGACGAAGTTCGCCAGCCCCACGCCCCAAGGCTATAGCACACCCGTTTTTGGGGCATTTTTCCGCTGGACGAACTTGGGGCCCCGGCCTTCGGTCGCTCGTTTTTGGGCGCGGCTGTGCCCGCGGCCTATTTTTGGCACACGGAGGGGCCTCGCAAAGTCTCGGCCCATTCCGAGTCCGGCGGACGAAGTTCGCCAGCCCCACGCCCCAAGGCTATAGCACACCCGTTTTTGGGGCATTTTCCGCTGGACGAACTTGGGGCCCCGGCCTTCGGTCGCTCGTTTTTGGGCGCGGCTGTGCCCGCGGCCTATTTTTGGCACACGGAGGGGCCTCGCAAAGTCTCGGCCCATTCCGAGTCCGGCTGACGAAGTTCGCCAGCCCCACGCCCCAAGGCTATAGCACACCCGTTTTTGGGGCATTTTTCCGCTGGACGAACTTGGGGCCCCGGCCTTCGGTCGCTCGTTTTTGGGCGCGGCTGTGCCCGCGGCCTATTTTTGGCACACGGAGGGGCCTCGCAAAGTCTCGCCCCATTCCGAGTCCGGCGGACGAAGTTCGCCAGCCCCACGCCCCAAGGCTATAGCACACCTGTTTTTGGGGCATTTTTCCGCTGGACGAACTTGGGGCCCCGGCCTTCGGTCGCTCGTTTTCTGCCGCGGCTGTGCGCGCGGCCTATTTTTGGCACACGGAGGGGCCTCGCAAAGTCTCGGCCCATTCCGAGTCCATCGGACGAAGTTCGCCAGCCCCACGCCCCAAGGCTATAGCACACCCGTTTTTGGGGCATTTTTCCGCTGGACGAACTTGGGACCCCGGCCTTCGGTCGCTCGTTTTTGGGTGCGGCTGTGCCCGCGGCCTATTTTTGGCACACGGAGGGGCCTCGCAAAGTCTCGGCCCATTCCGAGTCCGGCGGACGAAGTTCGCCAGCCCCACGCCCCAAGGCTATAGCACACCCGTTTTTGGGGCATTTTTCCGCTGGACGAACTTGGGGCCCCGGCCTTCGGTCGCTCGTTTTTGGGCGCGGCTGTGCCCGCGGCCTATTTTTGGCACACGGAGGGGCCTCGCAAAGTCTCGGCCCATTCCGAGTCCGGCGGACGAAGTTCGCCAGCCCCACGCCCCAAGGCTATAGCACACCCGTTTTTGGGGCATTTTTTCCGCTGGACGAACTTGGGGCCCCGGCCTTCGGTCGCTCGTTTTGGGGCGCGGCTGTGCCCACGGCCTATTTTTGGCACACGGAGGGGCCTCGCAAAGTCTCGGCCCATTCCGAGTCCGGCGGACGAAGTTCGCCAGCCCCACGCCCCAAGGCTATAGCACACCCGTTTTTGGGGCATTTTTCCGCTGGACGAACTTGGGGCCCCGGCCTTCGGTCGCTCGTTTTTGGGCGTAGCTTGCCCGCGGCCTATTTTTGGCACACGGAGGGGCCTCGCAAAGTCTCGCCCCATTCCGAGTCCGGCGGACGAAGTTCGCCAGCCCCACGCCCCAAGGCTATAGCACACCCGTTTTTGGGGCATTTTTCCGCTGGACGAACTTGGGGCCCCGGCCTTCGGTCGCTCGTTTTTGGGCGCGGCTGTGCCCGCGGCCTATTTTTGGCACACGGAGGGGCCTCGCAAAGTCTCGGCCCATTCCGAGTGCGGCGGGCGAAGTTCGCCAGCCCCACGCCCCAAGGCTATAGCACACCCGTTTTTGGGGCATTTTTCCGCTGGACGAACTTGGGGCCCCGGCCTTCGGTCGCTCGTTTTTGGGCGCGGCTGTGCCCGCAGCCTATTTTTGGCACACGGAGGGGCCTCGCAAAGTCTCGGCCCATTCCGAGTCCGGCGGACGAAGTTCGCCAGCCCCACGCCCCAAGGCTATAGCACACCCGTTTTTGGGGCATTTTTTCCGCTGGACGAACTTGGGGCCCCGGCCTTCGGTCGCTCGTTTTTGGGCGCGGCTGTGCCCGCGGCCTATTTTTGGCACACGGAGGGGCCTCGCAAAGTCTCGGCCCATTCCGAGTCCGGCGGACGAAGATCGCCAGCCCCACGCCCCAAGGCTATAGCACACCCGTTTTTGGGGCATTTTTCCGCTGGACGAACTTGGGGCCCCGGCCTTCGGTCGCTCGTTTTTGGGCGCGGCTGTGCCCGCGGCCTATTTTTGGCACACGGAGGGGCCTCGCAAAGTCTCGGCCCATTCCGAGTCCGGCGGACGAAGTTCGCCGGCCCCACGCCCCAAGGCTATAGCACACCCGTTTTTGGGGCATTTTTCCGCTGGACGAACTTGGGGCCCCGGCCTTCGGTCGCTCGTTTTTGGGCGCGGCTGTGCCCGCGGCCTATTTTTGGCACACGCAGGGGCCTCGCAAAGTCTCGGCCCATTCCGAGTCCGGCGGACGAAGTGCGCCAGCCCCACGCCCCAAGGCTATGGCACACCCGTTTTTGGGGCATTTTTCCGCTGGACGAACTTGGGGCCCCGGCCTTCGGTCGCTCGTTTTTGGGCGCGGCTGTGCCCGCGGCCTATTTTTGGTACACGGAGGGGCCTCGCAAAGTCTCGGCCCATTCCGAGTCCGGCGGACGAAGTTCGCCAGCCCCACGCCCCAAGGCTATAGCACACCCGTTTTTGGGGCATTTTTCCGCTGGACGAACTTGGGGCCCCGGCCTTCGGTCGCTCGTTTTTGGGCGCGGCTGTGCCCGCAGCCTATTTTTGGCACACGGAGGGGCCTCGCAAAGTCTCGGCCCATTCCGAGTCCGGCGGACGAAGTTCGCCAGCCCCACGCCCCAAGGCTATAGCACACCCGTTTTTGGGGCATTTTTCCGCTGGACGAACTTGGGGCCCCGGCCTTCGGTCGCTCGTTTTTGGGCGCGGCTGTGCCCGCGGCCTATTTTTGGCACACGGAGGGGCCTCGCAAAGTCTCGGCCCATTCCGAGTCCGGCGGACGAAGATCGCCAGCCCCACGCCCCAAGGCTATAGCACACCCGTTTTTGGGGCATTTTTCCGCTGGACGAACTTGGGGCCCCGGCCTTCGGTCGCTCGTTTTTGGGCGCGGCTGTGCCCGCGGCCTATTTTTGGCACACGGAGGGGCCTCGCAAAGTCTCGGCCCATTCCGAGTCCGGCGGACGAAGTGCGCCGGCCCCACGCCCCAAGGCTATAGCACACCCGTTTTTGGGGCATTTTTCCGCTGGACGAACTTGGGGCCCCGGCCTTCGGTCGCTCGTTTTTGTGCGCGGCTGTGCCCGCGGCCTATTTTTGGCACACGGAGGGGCCTCGCAAAGTCTCGGCCATTCCGAGTCCGGCGGACGAAGTGCGCCAGCCCCACGCCCCAAGGCTATGGCACACCCGTTTTTGGGGCATTTTTCCGCTGGACGAACTTGGGGACCCGGCCTTCGGTCGCTCGTTTTTGGGCGCGGCTGTGCCCGCGGCCTATTTTTGGCACACGGAGGGGCCTCGCAAAGTCTCGGCCCATTCCGAGTCCAGCGGACGAAGTTCGCCAGCCCCACGCCCCAAGGCTATAGCACACCCGTTTTTGGGGCATTTTTCCGCTGGACGAACTTGGGGCCCCGGCCTTCGGTCGCTCGTTTTTGGGCGCGGCTGTGCCCGCGGCCTATTTTTGGCACACGGAGGGGCCTCGCAAAGTCTCGGCCCATTCCGAGTCCGGCGGACGAAGTTCGCCAGCCCCACGCCCCAAGGCTATAGCACACCCGTTTTTGGGGCATTTTTCCGCTGGACGAACTTGGGGCCCCGGCCTTCGGTCGCTCGTTTTTGGGCGCGGCTGTGCCCGCGGCCTATTTTTGGCACACGGAGGGGCCTCGCAAAGTCTCGGCCCATTCCGAGTCCGGCGGACGAAGTTCGCCAGCCCCACGCCCCAAGGCTATAGCACACCCGTTTTTGGGGCATTTTTCCGCTGGACGAACTTGGGGCCCCGGCCTTCGGTCGCTCGTTTTGGGGCGCGGCTGTGCCCACGGCCTATTTTTGGCACACGGAGGGGCCTCGCAAAGTCTCGGCCCATTCCGAGTCCGGCGGACGAAGTTCGCCAGCCCCACGCCCCAAGGCTATAGCACACCCGTTTTTGGGGCATTTTTCCGCTGGACGAACTTGGGGCCCCGGCCTTCGGTCGCTCGTTTTTGGGCGTAGCTTGCCCGCGGCCTATTTTTGGCACACGGAGGGGCCTCGCAAAGTCTCGCCCCATTCCGAGTCCGGCGGACGAAGTTCGCCAGCCCCACGCCCCAAGGCTATAGCACACCCGTTTTTGGGGCATTTTTCCGCTGGACGAACTTGGGGCCCCGGCCTTCGGTCGCTCGTTTTTGGGCGCGGCTGTGCCCGCGGCCTATTTTTGGCACACGGAGGGGCCTCGCAAAGTCTCGGCCCATTCCGAGTGCGGCGGGCGAAGTTCGCCAGCCCCACGCCCCAAGGCTATAGCACACCCGTTTTTGGGGCATTTTTCCGCTGGACGAACTTGGGGCCCCGGCCTTCGGTCGCTCGTTTTTGGGCGCGGCTGTGCCCGCAGCCTATTTTTGGCACACGGAGGGGCCTCGCAAAGTCTCGGCCCATTCCGAGTCCGGCGGACGAAGTTCGCCAGCCCCACGCCCCAAGGCTATAGCACACCCGTTTTTGGGGCATTTTTCCGCTGGACGAACTTGGGGCCCCGGCCTTCGGTCGCTCGTTTTTGGGCGCGGCTGTGCCCGCGGCCTATTTTTGGCACACGGAGGGGCCTCGCAAAGTCTCGGCCCATTCCGAGTCCGGCGGACGAAGATCGCCAGCCCCACGCCCCAAGGCTATAGCACACCCGTTTTTGGGGCATTTTTCCGCTGGACGAACTTGGGGGCCCCGGCCTTCGGTCGCTCGTTTTTGGGCGCGGCTGTGCCCGCGGCCTATTTTTGGCACACGGAGGGGCCTCGCAAAGTCTCGGCCCATTCCGAGTCCGGCGGACGAAGTTCGCCGGCCCCACGCCCCAAGGCTATAGCACACCCGTTTTTGGGGCATTTTTCCGCTGGACGAACTTGGGGCCCCGGCCTTCGGTCGCTCGTTTTTGGGCGCGGCTGTGCCCGCGGCCTATTTTTGGCACACGCAGGGGCCTCGCAAAGTCTCGGCCCATTCCGAGTCCGGCGGACGAAGTGCGCCAGCCCCACGCCCCAAGGCTATGGCACACCCGTTTTTGGGGCATTTTTCCCGCTGGACGAACTTGGGGCCCCGGCCTTCGGTCGCTCGTTTTTGGGCGCGGCTGTGCCCGCGGCCTATTTTTGGTACACGGAGGGGCCTCGCAAAGTCTCGGCCCATTCCGAGTCCGGCGGACGAAGTTCGCCAGCCCCACGCCCCAAGGCTATAGCACACCCGTTTTTGGGGCATTTTTCCGCTGGACGAACTTGGGGCCCCGGCCTTCGGTCGCTCGTTTTTGGGCGCGGCTGTGCCCGCAGCCTATTTTTGGCACACGGAGGGGCCTCGCAAAGTCTCGGCCCATTCCGAGTCCGGCGGACGAAGTTCGCCAGCCCCCACGCCCCAAGGCTATAGCACACCCGTTTTTGGGGCATTTTTCCGCTGGACGAACTTGGGGCCCCGGCCTTCGGTCGCTCGTTTTTGGGCGCGGCTGTGCCCGCGGCCTATTTTTGGCACACGGAGGGGCCTCGCAAAGTCTCGGCCCATTCCGAGTCCGGCGGACGAAGATCGCCAGCCCCACGCCCCAAGGCTATAGCACACCCGTTTTTGGGGCATTTTTTCCGCTGGACGAACTTGGGGCCCCGGCCTTCGGTCGCTCGTTTTTGGGCGCGGCTGTGCCCGCGGCCTATTTTTGGCACACGGAGGGGCCTCGCAAAGTCTCGGCCCATTCCGAGTCCGGCGGACGAAGTGCGCCGGCCCCCACGCCCCAAGGCTATAGCACACCCGTTTTTGGGGCATTTTTCCGCTGGACGAACTTGGGGCCCCGGCCTTCGGTCGCTCGTTTTTGTGCGCGGCTGTGCCCGCGGCCTATTTTTGGCACACGGAGGGGCCTCGCAAAGTCTCGGCCATTCCGAGTCCGGCGGACGAAGTGCGCCAGCCCCACGCCCCAAGGCTATGGCACACCCGTTTTTGGGGCATTTTTCCGCTGGACGAACTTGGGGACCCGGCCTTCGGTCGCTCGTTTTTGGGCGCGGCTGTGCCCGCGGCCTATTTTTGGCACACGGAGGGGCCTCGCAAAGTCTCGGCCCATTCCGAGTCCGGCGGACGAAGTTCGCCAGCCCCACGCCCCAAGGCTATAGCACACCCGTTTTTGGGGCATTTTTCCGCTGGACGAACTTGGGGCCCCGGCCTTCGGTCGCTCGTTTTTGGGCGCGGCTGTGCCCGCGGCCTATTTTTGGCACACAGAGGGGCCTCGCAAAGTCTCGGCCCATTCCGAGTCCGGCGGACGAAGTTCGCCAGCCCCACGCCCCAAGGCTATAGCACACCCGTTTTTGGGGCATTTTTCCGCTGGACGAACTTGGGGCCCCGGCCTTCGGTCGCTCGTTTTTGGGCGCGGCTGTGCCCGCGGCCTATTTTTGGCACACGGAGGGGCCTCGCAAAGTCTCGGCCCATTCCGAGTCCGGCGGACGAAGTGCGCCGGCCCCACGCCCCAAGGCTATAGCACACCCGTTTTTGGGGCATTTTTCCGCTGGACGAACTTGGGGCCCCGGCCTTCGGTCGCTCGTTTTTGTGCGCGGCTGTGCCCGCGGCCTATTTTTGGCACACGGAGGGGCCTCGCAAAGTCTCGGCCATTCCGAGTCCGGCGGACGAAGTGCGCCAGCCCCACGCCCCAAGGCTATGGCACACCCGTTTTTGGGGCATTTTTCCGCTGGACGAACTTGGGGACCCGGCCTTCGGTCGCTCGTTTTTGGGCGCGGCTGTGCCCGCGGCCTATTTTTGGCACACGGAGGGGCCTCGCAAAGTCTCGGCCCATTCCGAGTCCGGCGGACGAAGTTCGCCAGCCCCACGCCCCAAGGCTATAGCACACCCGTTTTTGGGGCATTTTTCCGCTGGACGAACTTGGGGGCCCCGGCCTTCGGTCGCTCGTTTTTGGGCGCGGCTGTGCCCGCGGCCTATTTTTGGCACACAGAGGGGCCTCGCAAAGTCTCGGCCCATTCCGAGTCCGGCGGACCGAAGTTCGCCAGCCCCCACGCCCCAAGGCTATAGCAAACCCCGTTTTTGGGGCATTTTTTCCGCTGGACGAACTTGGGGGCCCCGGCCTCTCGGTCGCTCGTTTTTGGGCGCGGCTGTGCGCGCGGCCTATTTTTGGCACACGGAGGGGGCTTCGCAAAGTCTCGGCCCATTCCGAGTCCGGCGGACGAAGTTCGCCAGCCCCACGCCCCAAGGCTATAGCACCACCCGTTTTTGGGGCATTTTTTCCGCTGGACGAACTTGGGGCCCCGGCCTTCGGTCACTCATTTTTGGGCGCGGCTGTGCCCGCGGCCAATTTTTGGCACACGGAGGGGCCTCGCAAAGTCTCGGCCCATTCCGAGTCCGGCGGACGAAGTTCGCCAGCCCCACGCCCCAAGGCTATAGCACACACCGTTTTTGGGGCATTTTTCCGCTGGACGAACTTGGGGCCCCGGCCTTCGGTCGCTCGTTTTTGGGCGCGGCTGTGCCCGCAGCCTATTTTTGGCACACGGAGGGGGCCCTCGCAAAGTCTCGGCCCATTCCGAGTCCGGCGGACGAAGTTCGCCAGCCCCACGCCCCAAGGCTATAGCCACACCCGTTTTTTGGGGCATTTTTCCGCTGGACGAACTTGGGGCCCCCGGCCTTCGGTCGCTCGTTTTTGGGCGCGGCTGTGCCCGCGGCCCTATTTTTTGGCACACGGAGGGGCCTCGCAAAGTCTCGGCCCATTCCGAGTCCGGCGGACGAAGTTCGCCAGCCCCACGCCCCAAGGCTATAGCACACCCGTTTTTGGGGCATTTTTTCCGCTGGACGAACTTGGGGCCCCGGCCTTCGGTCGCTCGTTTTTGGGCGCGGCTGTGCCCGCGGCCTATTTTTGGCACACGGAGGGGGCCTCGCAAAGTCTCGGCCCATTCCGAGTCCGGCGGACGAAGTTCGCCAGCCCCACGCCCCAAGGCTATAGCGCACCCGTTTTTGGGGCATTTTTCCGCTGGACGAACTTGGGGGCCCCGGCCCTTCGGTCGCTCGTTTTTTGGGCGCGGCTGTGCCCGCGGCCTATTTTTGGCACACGGAGGGGCCTCGCAAAGTCTCGGCCCATTCCGAGTCCGGCGGATGAAGATCGCCAGCCCCACGCCCCAAAGCTATAGCACACCCGTTTTTGGGGCATTTTTTCCGCTCGACGAACTTGGGGCCCCGGCCTTCGGTCGCTCATTTTTGGGCGCGGCTGTGCCCGCGGCCTATTTTTGGCACACGGAGGGGCCTCGCAAAGTCTCGGCCCATTCCGAGTGTGGCGGACGAAGTTCGCCAGCCCCACGTCCCAAGGCTGTAGCACACCCGTTTTTGCGGGCATTTTTCCGCTGGACGAACTTGGGGCCCCGGCCTTCGGTCGCTCGTTTTTTGGGCGCGGCTGTGCCCGCGGCCTATTTTTGGCACACGGAGGGGGCCTCGCAAAGTCTCGGCCCATTCCGAGTCCGGCGGACGAAGTTCGCCAGCCCCACGCCCCAAGGCTATAGCACACCCGTTTTTGGGGCATTTTTCCGCTGGACGAACTTGGGGGCCCCGGCCTTCGGTTCGCTCGTTTTTGGGCGCGGCTGTGCCCGCGGCCTATTTTTGGCACACGGAGGGGCCTCGCAAAGTCTCGGCCCATTCCGAGTCCGGCGGATGAAGATCGCCAGCCCCACGCCCCAAAGCTATAGCACACCCGTTTTTGGGGCATTTTTTCCGCTCGACGAACTTGGGGCCCCGGCCTTCGGTCGCTCGTTTTTGGGCGCGGCTGTGCCCGCGGCCTATTTTTGGCACACGGAGGGGGCCTCGCAAAGTCTCGGCCCATTCCGAGTCCGGCGGACGAAGTTCGCCAGCCCCACGCCCCAAGGCTATAGCACACCCGTTTTTGGGGCATTTTTCCGCTGGACGAACTTGGGGGCCCCGGCCTTCGGTGTCGCTCGTTTTTGGGCGCGGCTGTCCCCGCGGCCTATTTTTGGCACACGGAGGGGCCTCGCAAAGTCTCGGCCCATTCCGAGTCCGGCGGACGAAGTTCGCCAGCCCCACGCCCCAAGGCTATAGCACACCCGTTTTTGGGGCATTTTTCCGCTGGACGAACTTGGGGGCCCCGGCCTTCGGTCCGCTCGTTTTTGGGGCGCGGCTGTGCCCGCGGCCTATTTTTGGCACATGGAGGGGCCTCGCAAAGTCTCGGCCCATTCCGAGTCCGGCGGACGAAGTTCGCCAGCCCCCACGCCCCAACGCTATAGCACACCCGTTTTTTGGGGCATTTTTTCCGCTGGACGAACTTGGGGGCCCCGGCCTTCGGTCGCTCGTTTTTGGGCGCGGCTGTGCCCGCGGCCTATTTTTGGCACACGGAGGGGCCCTCCGCAAAGTCTCGGCCCATTCCGAGTCCGGCGGACGAAGTTCGCCAGCCCCACGCCCCAAGGCTATAGCACAACCGTTTTTGGGGCATTTTTCCGCTGGACGAACTTGGGGTCCCGGCCTTCGGTCGCTCGTTTTTGGGCGCGGCTGTGCCCGCGGCCTATTTTTGGCACACGGAGGGGCCTCGCAAAGTCTCGGCCCATTCCGAGTCTGGGCGGACGAAGTTCGCCAGCCCCACGCCCCAAGGCTATAGCACACCCCGATTTTGGGGCATTTTTTCCGCTGGACGAACTTGGGGCCCCGGCCTTCGGTTGCTCGTTTTTTTGGGCGCGGCTGTGCCCGCGGCCTATTTTTGGCACACGGAGGGGCCTCGCAAAGTCTCGGCCCATTCCGAGTCCGGCGGACGAAGTTCGCCAGCCCCACGCCCCAAGGCTATAGCACACACCCGTTTTTGGGGCATTTTTCCGCTGGACGAACTTGGGGCCCCGGCCTTCGGTCGCTCGTTTTTGGGCGCGGCTGTGCGCGCGGCCTATTTTTGGCACACGGAGGGGCCTCGCAAAGTCTCGGCCCATTCCGAGTCCGGCGGACGAAGTTCGCCAGCCCCACGCCCCAAGGCTATAGCACACCCATTTTTGGGGCATTTTTCCGCTGGACGAACTTGGGGCCCCGGCCTTCGGGTCGCTCGTTTTTGGGCGCGGCTGTGCCCGCGGCCTATTTTTGGTACACGGAGGGGCCTCGCAAAGTCTCGGCCCATTCCGAGTCCGGCGGACGAAGTTCGCCAGCCCCACGCCCCAAGGCTATAGCACACCCGTTTTTGGGGCATTTTTCCGCTGGACGAACTGGGGGCCCCGGCCTTCGGTCGCTCGTTTTTGGGCGCGGCTGTGCCCGCGGCCTATTTTTGGCACACGGAGGGGCCTCGCAAAGTCTCGGCCCATTCCGAGTCCGGCGGACGAAGATCGCCAGCCCCACGCCCCAAGGCTATAGCACACCCGTTTTTGGGGCATTTTTCCGCTGGACGAACTTGGGGCCCCGGCCTTCGGTCGCTCGTTTTTGGGCGCGGCTGTGCCCGCGGCCTATTTTTGGCACACGGAGGGGCCTCGCAAAGTCTCGGCCCATTCCGAGCCCGGCGGACGAAGTTCGCCAGCCCCACGCCCCAAGGCTATAGCACACCCGTTTTTGGGGCATTTTTCCGCTGGACGAACTTGGGGCCCCGGCCTTCGGTCGCTCGTTTTTGGGAGCGGCTGTGCCCGCGGCCTATTTTTGGCACACGGAGGGGCCTCGCAAAGTCTCGGCCCATTCCGAGTCCGGCGGACGAAGTTCGCTAACCCCACGCCCCAAGGCTATAGCACACCCGTTTTTGGGGCATTTTTCCGCTGGACGAACTTGGGGCCCCGGCCTTCGGTCGCTCGTTTTTTGGGCGCGGCTGTGCCCGCGGCCTATTTTTGGCACACGGAGGGACCTCGCAAAGTCTCGGCCCATTCCGAGTCCGGCGGACGAAGTTCGCCAGCCCCACGCCCCCAAGGCTATAGCACACCCGTTTTTGGGGCATTTTTCCGCTGGACGAACTTGGGGCCCCGGCCTTCGGTCGCTCGTTTTTGGGCGCGGCTGTGCCCGCGGCCTATTTTTGGCACACGGAGGGGCCTCGCAAAGTCTCGGCCCATTCCGAGTCCGGCGGACGAAGTTCGCCAGCCCCATGCCCCAAGGCTATAGCACACCCGTTTTTGGGGCATTTTTCCGCTGGACGAACTTGGGGCCCCGGCCTTCGGTCGCTCGTTTTTGGACGCGGCTGTGCCCGCGGCTTATTTTTGGCACACGGAGGGGCCTCGCAAAGTCTCGGCCCATTCCGAGTCCAGCGGACGAAGTTCGCCAGCCCCACGCCCCAAGGCTATAGCACACCCGTTTTTGGGGCATTTTTTCCGCTGGACGAACTTGGGGCCCCGGCCTTCGATCGCTCGTTTTTGGGCGCGGCTGTGCCCGCGGCCTATTTTTGGCACACGGAGGGGCCTCGCAAAGTCTCGGCCCATTCCGAGCCCGGCGGACGAAGTTCGCCAGCCCCACGCCCCAAGGCTATAGCACACCCGTTTTTGGGGCATTTTTCCGCTGGACGAACTTGGGGACCCCGGCCTTCGGTCGCTCGTTTTTGGGAGCGGCTGTGCCCGCGGCCTATTTTTGGCACACGGAGGGGCCTCGCAAAGTCTCGGCCCATTCCGAGTCCGGCGGACGAAGTTCGCTAACCCCACGCCCCAAGGCTATAGCACACCCGTTTTTGGGGGCATTTTTCCGCTGGACGAACTTGGGGCCCCGGCCTCTCAGTCGCTCGTTTTTGGGCGCGGCTGTGCCCGCGGCCTATTTTTGGCACACGGAGGGGCCCCTCGCAAAGTCTCGGCCCCATTCTGAGTCCGGCGGATGAAGTTCGCCAGCCCCACGCCCCGAGGCTATGGCACACCCCGTTTTTGGGGCATTTTTCCGCTGGACGAACTTGGGGCCCCGGCCTTCGGTCGCTCGTTTTTGGGCGCGGCTGTGCCCGCGGCCTATTTTTGGCACACGGAGGGGCCTCGCAAAGTCTCGGCCCATTCCGAGTCCGGCGGACGAAGTTCGCCAGCCCCACGCCCCAAGGCTATAGCACACCCGTTTTTGGGGGCATTTTTCCACTGGACGAACTTGGGGCCCCGGCCTTCGGTCGCTCGTTTTTGGGCGCGGCTTGTGCCCGCGGCCTATTTTTGGCACACGGAGGGGGCCTCGCAAAGTCTCGGCCCATTCCGAGTCCGGCGGACGAAGTTCGCCAGCCCCACGCCCCAAGGCTATAGCACACCCCGTTTTTGGGGCATTTTTCCGCTGGACGAACTTGGGGCCCCGGCCTTCGGTCGCTCGTTTTTGGCGCGCGGCTGTGCCCGCGGCCTATTTTTGGCACACAGAGGGGCCTCGCAAAGTCTCGGCCCATTCCGAGTGCGGCGGACGAAGTTCGCCAGCCCCACGCCCCAAGGCTATAGCACACCCCGTTTTTGGGGCATTTTTCCGCTGGACGAACTTGGGGCCCCCGGCCTTCGGTCGCTCGTTTTTGGGCGCGGCTATGCCCGCGGCCTATTTTTGGCACACGGAGGGGGCACGCGAAGTTTCACCCCATTCCGAGTCCGGCGGACGAACTTCGCCAGCCCCACGCCCCAAGGCTATAGCCCATCCGTTTTTTGGGCATTTTTCCGCTGGACGAACTTGGGGCCCCGGACTTCGGGCGCTCGTTTTTGGTCGCGGCTTTGCCCGCGGCCTATTTTTTGGCACACGGAGGGGGCACGCAAAGTTTCGGCACCATTCCGAGTCCGGCGGACGAACTTCGCCAGCCCCACGCCCCAAGGCTATAGCACACATCGTTTTTTGGGCATTTTCTTTCCACTGGACGAAACTTGGGGCCCCAGACTTCGGGTCGCTCGTTTTTGGGTGCGGCTTTGCCCGCGGCCTATTTTTGGCACACGGAGGGGCCTCGCAAAGTTTCGGCCCATTCCGAGTCCGGCGGACGAACTTCGCCAGCCCCCACGCCCCAAGGCTATAGCCCACCCGTTTTTGGGGCATTTTTCCGCTGGACGAACATGGGGCCCCGGACTTCGGGCGCTCGTTTTTGGGCACGGCTTTGCGCGCGGCCTATTTTTGGCACACGGAGGGGGCACGCAAAGTTTCGCCCCATTCCGAGTCCGGCAGACGAACTTCGCCAGCCCCACTCCCCAAGGCTATAGCCCATCCGTTTTTTGGGCGTTTTTCCGCTGGACGAACTTGGGACCCCGGACTTCGGGCGCTCGTTTTTTGGGCGCGGCTTTGCCCGCGGCCTATTTTTGGGACACGGAGGGGGCACGCAAAGTTTCGGCCCCATTCTGGGTCCGGCGGACGAACTTCGCCAGCCCCCACGCCCCAAGGCTATAGCCCACCCGTTTTTTGGGCATTTTTCCGCTGGACGAACTTGAGGCCCCGGTCTTTGGGCGCTCGTTTTTGGGCACGGCTTTACCCGCGGCCTATTTTTGGCACACGGAGGGGGCACGCAAAGTTTCGCCCCATTCCGAGTCCGGCGGACGAACTTCGCCAGCCCCACGCCCCAAGGCTATAGCCCACCCGTTTTTTGGGCATTTTTCCGCTGGACGAACTTGGGGCCCCCGGACTTTGGTCCCTCGTTTTTGGGCCCAGCTTTGCCCGCGGCCTATTTTTGGCACTCGGAGGGGGCACTGGCAAAGTTTCGCCCCATTCCGAGTCCGGCGGACGAACTTCGCCAGCCCCACGCCCCAAGGCTATAGCAACACCCGTTTTTTGGGCAATTTTTTCCGATGGACGAACTTGGGGCCCCGGACTTCGGGCCCTCGTTTTTGGGCGCGGCTTTGACCGCGGGCCTATTTTTGGCACACTGAGGGGCCTCGCAAAGTTTCGCCCCACTCCGAGTCCGG
>JAQOOB010000261.1:0-53539 GCA_029721495.1 Citrus inodora | reverse complement strand
GCCCCAAGGCTATAGCACACCCGTTTTTGGGGCATTTTTCCGCTGGACGAACTTGGGGCCCCGGCCTTCGGTCGCTCGTTTTTGGGCGCGGCTGTGCCCGCGGCCTATTTTTGGCACACGGAGGGGCCTCGCAAAGTCTCGGCCCATTCCGAGTCCGGTGGACGAAGTTCGCCAGCCCCACGCCCCAAGGCTATAGCACACCCGTTTTTGGGGCATTTTTCCGCTGGACGAACTTGGGGCCCCGGCCTTCGGTCGCTCGTTTTTGGGCGCGGCTGTGGCCGCGGCCTATTTTTGGCACACGGAGGGGCCTCGCAAAGTCTCGGCCCATTCCGAGTCCGGCGGACGAAGTTCGCCAGCCCCACGCCCCAAGGCTATAGCACACCCGTTTTTGGGGCATTTTTCCGCTGGACGAACTTGGGGCCCCCGGCCTTCGGTCGCTCGTTTTTTGGGCGCGGCTGTGCCCGCGGCCTATTTTTGGCACACGGAGGGGCCCTCGCAAAGTCTCGGCCCATTCCGAGTCCGGCGGACGAAGTTCGCCCGCCCCCACGCCCCAAGGCTATAGCACACCCGTTTTTGGGGCATTTTTCCGCTGGACGAACTTGGGGCCCCGGCCTTCGGTCGCTCGTTTTTGGGCACGGCTGTGCCCGCGGCCTATTTTTGGCACACAGAGGGGCCTCGCAAAGTCTCGGCCCATTCCAAGTCCGGCGGACGAAGTTCGCCAGCCCCACGCCCCAAGGCTATAGCACACCCGTTTTTGGGGCATTTTTCCGCTGGACGAACTTGGGGCCCCGGCCTTCGGTCGCTCGTTTTTGGGCGCGGCTGTGCCCGCGGCCTATTTTTGGCACACGGAGGGGCCTCGCAAAGTCTCGGCCCATTCCGAGTCCGGCGGACGAAGTTCGCCAGCCCCACGCCCCAAGGCTATAGCACACCCGTTTTTGGGGCATTTTTCCCGCTGGACGAACTTGGGGCCCTGGCCTTCGGTCGCTCGTTTTTGGGCGCGGCTGTGCCCGCGGCCTATTTTTGGCACACGGAGGGGCCTCGCAAAGTCTCGGCCCATTCCGAGTCCGGCGGACGAAGTTCGCCAGCCCCACGCCCCAAGGCTATAGCACACCCGTTTTTGGGGCATTTTTCCGCTGGACGAACTTGGGGCCCCGGCCTTCGGTCGCTCGTTTTTGGGCGCGGCTGTGCCCGCGGCCTATTTTTGGCACACGGAGGGGGCCTCGCAAAGTCTCGGCCCATTCCGAGTCCGGCGGACGAAGTTCGCCAGCCCCACGCCCAGAGGCTATAGCACACCCGTTTTTGGGGCATTTTTCCGCTGGACGAACTTGGGGGCCCCGGCCTTCGGACGCTCGTTTTTGGGCGCGGCTGTGCCCGCGGCCTATTTTTGGCACACGGAGGGGCCTCGCAAAGTCTCGGCCCATTCCGAGTCCGGCGGACGAAGTGCGCCAGCCCCACGCCCCAAGGCTATAGCACACCCGTTTTTGGGGCATTTTTCCGCTGGACGAACTTGGGGCCCCGGCCTTCGGTCGCTCGTTTTTGGGCGCGGCTGTGCCCGCGGCCTATTTTTGGCACACACAGGGGCCTCGCAAAGTCTCGGCCCATTCCCGAGTCCGGCGGACGAAGTTCACCCGCCCCACGCCCCAAGGCTATAGCACACCCGTTTTTGGGGCATTTTTCCGCTGGACGAACTTGGGGCCCCAGCCTTCGGTCGCTCGTTTTTGGGCGCGGCTGTGCCCGCGGCCTATTTTTTGGCACACGGAGGGGCCTCGCAAAGTCTCGGCCCATTCCGAGTCTGGCGGACGAAGTTCGCCAGCCCCACGCCCCAAGGCTATAGCACACCCGTTTTTGGGGCATTTTTCCGCTGGACGAACTTGGGGCCCCGGCCTTCGGTCGCTCGTTTTTGGGCGCGGCTGTGCCCGCGGCCTATTTTTGGCACACGGAGGGGCCTCGCAAAGTCTCGGCCCATTCCGAGTCCGGCGGACGAAGTTCGCCCGCCCCACGCCCCAAGGCTATAGCACACCCGTTTTTGGGGCATTTTTCCGCTGGACGAACTTGGGGCCCCGGCCTTCGGTCGCTCGTTTTTGGGCACGGCTGTGCCCGCGGCCTATTTTTGGCACACAGAGGGGCCTCGCAAAGTCTCGGCCCATTCCAAGTCCGGCGGACGAAGTTCGCCAGCCCCACGCCCCAAGGCTATAGCACACCCGTTTTTGGGGCATTTTTCCGCTGGACGAACTTGGGGCCCCGGCCTTCGGTCGCTCGTTTTTGGCCGCGGCTGTGCCCGCGGCCTATTTTTGGCACACGGAGGGGCCTCGCAAAGTCTCGGCCCATTCCGAGTCCGGCGGACGAAGTTCGCCAGCCCCCACGCCCCAAGGCTATAGCACACCCGTTTTTGGGGCATTTTTCCGCTGGACGAACTTGGGTCCCCGGCCTTCGGTCGCTCGTTTTTGGGCGCGGCTGTGCCCGCGGCCTATTTTTGGCACACGGAGGGGCCTCGCAAAGTCTCGGCCCATTCCGAGTCCGGCGGACGAAGTTCGCCAGCCCCACGCCCCAAGGCTATAGCACACCCGTTTTTGGGGGCATTTTTCCGCTGGACGAACTTGGGGCCCCGGCCTTCGGTCGCTCGTTTTTGGGCGCGGCTGTGCCCGCGGCCTATTTTTGGCACACGGAGGGGCCTCGCAAAGTCTCGGCCCATTCCGAGTCCGGCGGACGAAGTTCGCCAGCCCCACGCCCCAAGGCTATAGCACACCCGTTTTTGGGGCATTTTTCCGCTGGACGAACTTGGGGCCCCGGCCTTCGGTCGCTCGTTTTTGGGCGCGGCTGTGCCCGCGGCCTATTTTTGGCACACGGAGGGGCCTCGCAAAGTCTCGGCCCATTCCGAGTCCAGCGGACGAAGTTCGCCAGCCCCACGCCCCAAGGCTATAGCACACCCGTTTTTGGGGCATTTTTCCGCTGGACGAACTTGGGGCCCCGGCCTTCGGTCGCTCGTTTTTGGGCGCGGCTGTGCCCGCGGCTTATTTTTGGCACACGGAGGGGCCTCACAAAGTCTCGGCCCATTCCGAGTCCGGCGGACGAAGTTCGCCAGCCCCACGCCCCAAGGCTATAGCACACCCGTTTTTGGGGCATTTTTCCGCTGGACGAACTTGGGGCCCCGGCCTTCGGTCGCTCGTTTTTGGGCGCGGCTGTGCCCGCGGCCTATTTTTGGCACATGGAGGGGCCTCGCAAAGTCTCGGCCCATTCCGAGTCCGGCGGACGAAGTTCGCCGGCCTCACGCCCCAAGGCTATAGCACACCCGTTTTTGGGGCATTTTTCCGCTGGACGAACTTGGGGCCCCGGCCTTCGGTCGCTCGTTTTTAGGCGTGGCTGTGCCCGCGGCCTATTTTTGGCACACGGAGGGGCCTCGCAAAGTCTCAGCCCATTCCGAGTCCGGCGGACGAAGTTCGCCGGCCCCACGCCCCAAGGCTATAGCACACCCGTTTTTGGGGCATTTTTCCGCTGGACGAACTTGGGGCCCCGGCCTTCGGTCGCTCGTTTTTGGGCGCGGCTGTGCCCGCGGCCTATTTTTGGCACATGGAGGGGCCTCGCAAAGTCTCGGCCCATTCCGAGTCCGGCGGACGAAGTTCGCCCGCCCCACGCCCCAAGGCTATAGCACACCCGTTTTTGGGGCATTTTTCCGCTGGACGAACTTGGGGCCCCGGCCTTCGGTCGCTCGTTTTTGGGCGCGGCTGTGCCCGCGGCCTATTTTTGGCACACGGAGGGGCCTCGCAAAGTCTCGGCGCATTCCAAGTCCGGCGGACGAAGTTCACCAGCCCCACGCCCCAAGGCTATAGCACACCCGTTTTTGGGGCATTTTTCCGCTGGACGAACTTGGGGCCCCGGCCTTCGGTCGCTCGTTATTGGGCGCGGCTGTGCCCGCGGCCTATTTTTGGCACACGGAGGGGCCTCGCAAAGTCTCGGCCCATTCCGAGTCCGGCGGACGAAGTTCGCCAGCCCCACGCCCCAAGGCTATAGCACACCCGATTTTGGGGCATTTTTCCGCTGGACGAACTTGGGGCCCCGGCCTTCGGTCGCTCGTTTTTGGGCGCGGCTGTGCCCGCGCCCTATTTTTGGCACACGGAGGGGCCTCGCAAAGTCTCGGCCCATTTCGAGTCTGGCGGACGAAGTTCGCCAGCCCCACGCCCCAAGGCTATAGCGAACCCGTTTTTGGGGCATTTTTCTGCTGGACGAACTTGGGGCCCCGGCCTTCGGTCGCTCGTTTTTGGGCGCGGCTGTGCCCGCGGCCTATTTTTGGCACACGGAGGGGCCTCGCAAAGTCTCGGCCCATTCCGAGTCCGGCGGACGAAGTTCGCCAGCCCCACGCCCCAAGGCTATAGCACACCCGTTTTTGGGGCATTTTTCCGCTGGACGAACTTGGGGCCCCGGCCTTCGGTCGCTCGTTTTTGGGCGCGGCTGTGCCCGCGGCCTATTTTTGGCACACGGAGGGGCCTCGCAAAGTCTCTGCCCATTCCGAGTCCGGAGGACGAAGTTCGCCAGCCCCACGCCCCAAGGCTATAGCACACCCGTTTTTGGGGCATTTTTCCGCTGGACGAACTTGGGGCCCCGGCCTTCGGTCGCTCGTTTTTTGGGCGCGGCTGTGCCCGCGGCCTATTTTTGGCACACGGAGGGGCCTCGCAAAGTCTCGGCCCATTCCGAGTCCGGCGGACGAAGTTCGCCAGCCCCACGCCCAAAGGCTATAGCACACCCGTTTTTGGGGCATTTTTCCGCTGGACGAACTTGGGGCCCCGGCCTTCGGTCGTTCGTTTTTGGGCGCGGCTGTGCCCGCGGCCTATTTTTTGGCACACGGAGGGGCCTCGCAAAGTCTCGGCCCATTCCGAGTCCGGCGGACGAAGTTCGCCAGCCCCACGCCCCAAGGCTATAGCAAACCCGTTTTTGGGGCATTTTTCCGCTGGACGAACTTGGGGCCCCGGCCTTCGGTCGCTCGTTTTTGGGCGCGGCTGTGCCCGCGGCCTATTTTTGGCACACGGAGGGGCCTCGCAAAGTCTCGGCCCATTCTGAGTCCGGCGGACGAAGTTCGCCAGCCCCACGCCCCAAGGCTATAGCACACCCGTTTTTGGGGCATTTTTCCGCTGGACGAACTTGGGGCCCCGGCCTTCGGTCGCTCGTTTTTGGGCGCGGCTGTGCCCGCGGCCTATTTTTGGCACACGGAAGGGCCTCGCAAAGTCTCGGCCCATTCCGAGTCCGGCGGACGAAGTTCGCCAGCCCCACGCCCCAAGGCTATAGCACACCCGTTCTTGGGGCATTTTTCCGCTGGACGAACTTGGGGCCCCGGCCTTCGGTCGCTCGTTTTTGGGCGCGGCTGTGCCCGCGGCCTATTTTTGGCACACGGAGGGGCCTCGCAAAGTCTCGGCCCATTCCGAGTCCGGCGGACGAAGTTCGCCCGCCCGCCCCACGCCCCAAGGCTATAGCACACCCGTTTTTGGGGCATTTTTCCGCTGGACGAACTTGGGGCCCCGGCCTTCGGTCGCTCGTTTTTGGGCGCGGCTGTGCCCGCGGCCTATTTTTGGCACACGGAGGGGCCTCGCAAGTCTCGGCCCATTCCGAGTCCGGCGGACGAAGTTCGCCAGCCCCACGCCCCAAGGCTATAGCTCACCCTTTTTGGGGCATTTTTCCGCTGGACGAACTTGGGGCCCCGGCCTTCGGTCGCTCGTTTTTGGGCGCGGCTTTGCCCGCGGCCTATTTTTGGCACACGGAGGGGCCTCGCAAAGTCTCGGCCCATTCCGAGTCCGGCGGACGAAGTTCGCCAGCCCCACGCCCCAAGGCTATAGCACACCCGTTTTTGGGGCATTTTTCCGCTGGACGAACTTGGGGCCCCGGCCTTCGGTCGCTCGTTTTTGGGCGCGGCTTTGCCCGCGGCCTATTTTTGGCACACGGAGGGGCCTCGCAAAGTCTCGGCCCATTCCGAGTCCGGCGGACGAAGTTCGCCAGCCCAACGCCCCAAGGCTATGGCACACCCGTTTTTGGGGCATTTTTCCGCTGGACGAACTTGGGGCCCCGGCCTTCGGTCGCTCGTTTTTGGGCGCCGCAGTGCCCGCGGCCTATTTTTGGCACACGGAGGGGCCTCGCAAAGTCTCGGCCCATTCCGAGTCCGGCGGACGAAGTTCGCCAGCCCCACGCCCCAAGACTATAGCACACCCGTTTTTGGGGCATTTTTCCGCTGGACGAACTTGGGGCCCCGGCCTTCGGTCGTTCGTTTTTGGGCGCGGCTGTGCCCGCGGCCTATTTTTGGCACACGGAGGGGCCTCGCAAAGTCTCGGCCCATTCCGAGTCCGGCGGACGAAGTTCGCCAGCCCCACGCCCCAAGGCTATAGCACACCCGTTTTTGGGGCACTTTTCCGCTGGACGAACTTGGGGCCCCGGCCTTCGGTCGCTCGTTTTTGGGCGCGGCTGTGCCCGCGGTCTATTTTTGGCACACGGAGGGGCCTCGCAAAGTCTCGGCCCATTCCGAGTCCGGCGGACGAAGTTCGCCAGCCCCACGCCCCAAGGCTATAGCACACCCGTTTTTGGGGCATTTTTCCGCTGGACGAACTTGGGGCCCCGGCCTTCGGTCGCTCGTTTTTGGGCGCGGCTGTGCCCGCGGCTTATTTTTGGCACACGGAGGGGCCTCGCAAAGTCTCAGCCCATTCCGAGTCCGGCGGATGAAGTTCGCCCGCCCCACGCCCCAAGGGTATAGCACACCCGTTTTTGGGGCATTTTTCCGCTGGACGAACTTGGGGCCCCGGCCTTCGGTCGCTCGTTTTTGGGCGCGGCTGTGCCCGCGGCCTATTTTTGGCACACGGAGGGGCCTCGCAAAGTCTCGGCCCATTCCGAGTCCGGCGGACGAAGTTCGCCAGCCCCACGCCCCAAGGCTATAGCACACCCGTTTTTGGGGCATTTTTCCGCTGGACGAACTTGGGGCACCGGCCTTCGGTCGCTCGTTTTTGGGCGCGGCTCTGCCCGCGGCCTATTTTTGGCACACAGAGGGGCCTCGCAAAGTCTCGGCCCATTCCGAGTCCGGCGGACGAAGTTCGCCAGCCCCACGCCCCAAGGCTATAGCACACCCGTTTTTGGGGCATTTTTCCGCTGGACGAACTTGGGGCCCCGGCCTTCGGTCGCTCGTTTTTGGACGCGGCTGTGCCCGCGGCCTATTTTTGGCACACGGAGGGGCCTCGCAAAGTCTCGGCCCATTCCGAGTCCGGCGGATGAAGTTCGCCAGCCCCACGCCCCAAGGCTATAGCACACCCGTTTTTGGGGCATTTTTCCGCTGGACGAACTTGGGGCCCCGGCCTTCGGTCGCTCGTTTTTGGGCGCGGCTGTGCCCGCGGCCTATTTTTGGCACACGGAGGGGCCTCGCAAAGTCTCGGCCCATTCCGAGTCCGGCGGACGAAGTTCGCCAGCCCCACTCCCCAATGCTATAGCACACCCGTTTTTGGGGCATTTTTCCGCTGGACGAACTTGGGGCCCCGGCCTTCGGTCGCTCGTTTTTGGGTGCGGCTGTGCCCGCGGCCTATTTTTGGCACACGGAGGGGCCTCGCAAAGTCTCGGCCCATTCCGAGTCCGGCGGACGAAGTTCGCCAGCCCCACGCCCCAAGGCTATAGCACACCCGTTTTTGGGGCATTTTTCCGCTGGACGAACTTGGGGCCCCGGCCTTCGGTAGCTCGTTTTTGGGCGCGGCTGTGCCCGCGGCCTATTTTTGGCACACGGAGGGGCCTCGCAAAGTCTCGGCCCATTCCGAGTCCGGCGGACGAAGTTCGCCAGCCCCACGCCCCAAGGCTATAGCACACCCGTTTTTGGGGCATTTTTCCGCTGGACGAACTTGGGGCCCCGGCCTTCGGTCGCTCGTTTTTGGGCGCGGCTGTGCCCGCGGCCTATTTTTGGCACACGGAGGGGCCTCGCAAAGTCTCGGCCCATTCCGAGTCCGGCGGACGAAGTTCGCCCGCCCCACGCCCCAAGGGTATAGCACACCCGTTTTTGGGGCATTTTTCCGCTGGACGAACTTGGGGCCCCGGCCTTCGGTCGCTCGTTTTTGGGCGCGGCTGTGCCCGCGGCCTATTTTTGGCACACGGAGGGGCCTCGCAAAGTCTCGGCCCATTCCGAGTCCGGCGGACGAAGTTCGCCAGCCCCACGCCCCAAGGCTATAGCACACCCGTTTTTGGGGCATTTTTCCACTGGACGAACTTGGGGCCCCGGCCTTCGGTCGCTCGTTTTTGGGCGCGGCTGTGCCCGCGGCCTATTTTTGGCACACGGAGGGGCCTCGCAAAGTCTCGGCCCATTCCGAGTCCGGCGGACGAAGTTCGCCAGCCCCACGCCCCAAGGCTATAGCACACCCATTTTTGGGGCATTTTTCCGCTGGACGAACTTGGGGCCCCGGCCTTCGGTCGCTCGTTTTTGGATGCGGCTGTGCCCGCGGCCTATTTTTGGCACACGGAGGGGCCTCGCAAAGTCTCGGCCCATTCCGAGTCCGGTGGACGAAGTTCGCCAGCCCCACGCCCCAAGGCTATAGCACACCCGTTTTTGGGGCATTTTTCCGCTGGACGAACTTCGGACCCCGGCCTTCGGTCGCTCGTTTTTGGGCGCGGCTGTGTCCGCGGCCTATTTTTGGCACACGGAGGGGCCTCGCAAAGTCTCGGCCCATTCCGAGTCCGGCGGACGAAGTTCGCCAGCCCCACGTCCCAAGGCTATAGCACACCCGTTTTTGGGGCATTTTTCCGCTGGACGAACTTGGGGCCCCGGCCTTCGGTCGCTCGTTTTTGGGCGCGGCTGTGCCTGCGGCCTATTTTTGGCACACGGAGGGGCCTCGCAAAGTCTCGGCCCATTCCGAGTCCGGCGGACGAAGTTCGCCTGCCCCACGCCCCAAGGCTATAGCACACCCGTTTTTGGGGCATTTTTCCGCTGGACGAACTTGGGGCCCCGGCCTTCGGTCGCTCGTTTTTGGGTGCGGCTCTGCCCGCGGCCTATTTTTGGCACACGGATGGGCCTCGCAAAGTCTCGGCCCATTCCAAGTCCGGCGGACGAAGTTCGCCAGCCCCACGCCCCAAGGCTATAGCACACCCGTTTTTGGGGCATTTTTCCGCTGGACGAACTTGGGGCCCCGGCCATCGGTCGCTCGTTTTTGGGCGCGGCTGTGCCCACGGCCTATTTTTGGCACACGGAGGGGCCTCGCAAAGTCTCGGCCCATTCCGAGTCCGGCGGACGAAGTTCGCCAGCCCCACGCCCCAAGGCTATAGGACACCCGTTTTTGGGGCATTTTTCCGCTGGACGAACTTCGGGCCCCGGCCTTCGGTCGCTCGTTTTTGGGCGCGGCTGTGCCCGCGGCCTATTTTTGGCACACGGAGGGGCCTCGCAAAGTCTCGGCCCATTCCGAGTCCGGCGGACGAAGTTCGCCAGCCCCACGCCCCAAGGCTATAGCACACCCGTTTTTGGGGCATTTTTCCGCTGGACGAACTTGGGGCCCCGGCCTTCGGTCGCTCGTTTTTGGGCGCGGCTGTGCCCGCGGCCTATTTTTGGCACACGGAGGGGCCTCGCAAAGTCTCGGCCCATTCCGAGTCCGGCGGACGAAGTTCGCCGGCCCCACGCCCCAAGGCTATAGCACACCCGTTTTTGGGGCATTTTTCCGCTGGACGAACTTGGGGCCCCGGCCTTCGGTCGCTCGTTTTTGGGCGCGGCTGTGCCCGCGGCCTATTTTTGGCACACGGAGGGGCCTCGCAAAGTCTCGGCCCATTCCGAGTCCAGCGGACGAAGTTCGCCAGCCCCACGCCCCAAGGCTACAGCCCCACGCCCCAGCCCCACGCCGGGGCCCCAAGTTCGTCCAGCGGAAAAATGCCCCAAAAACGGGTGTGCTATAGCCTTGGGGCGTGGGGCTGGCGAACTTCGTCCGCCGGACTCGGAATGGGCCGAGACTTTGCGAGCCCCTCCGTGTGCCAAAAATAGGCCGCGGGCACAGCCGTGCCCAAAAACGAGCGACCGAAGGCCGGAGCCCCAAGTTCGTCCAGCGGAAAAATGCCCCAAAAACGGGTGTGCTATAGCCTTGGGGCGTGGGGCTGGCGAACTTCGTCCGCCGGACTCGGAATGGGCCGAGACTTTGCGAGGCCCCTCCGTGTGCCAAAAATAGGCCGCGGGCACAGCCGCGCCCAAAAACGAGCGACCGAAGGCCGGGGCCCCAAGTTCGTCCAGCGGAAAAATGCCCCAAAAACGGGTGTGCTATAGCCTTGGGGCGCGGGGCGGGCGAACTTCGTCCGCCGGACTCGAAATGGGCCGAGACTTTGCGAGGCCCCTCCGTGTGCCAAAAATAGGCCGCGGGCACAGCCGCGCCCAAAAACGAGCGACCGAAGGCCGGGGCCCCAAGTTCGTCCAGCGGAAAAATGCCCCAAAAACGGGTGTGCTATAGCCTTGGGGCGTGGGGCTGGCGAACTTCATCCGCCGGACTCGGAATGGGCCGAGCCTTTGCGAGGCCCCTCCGTGTGCCAAAAATAGGCCGCGGGCACAGCCGCCCCCAAAAACGAGCGACCGAAGGCCGGGGCCCCAAGTTCGTCCAGCGGAAAAATTCCCCAAAAACGGGTGTGCTATAGCCTTGGGGCGTGGGGCTGGCGAACTTCGTCCGCCGGACTCGGAATGGGCCGAGACTTTGCGAGGCCCCTCCGTGTGACAAAAATAGGCCGCGGGCACAGCCGCGCCCAAAAACGAGCGACCGAAGGCTGGGGCCCCAAGTTCGTCCAGCGGAAAAATGCCCCAAAAACGGGTGTGCTATAGCCTTGGGGCGTGGGGCTGGCGAACTTCGTCCGCCGGACTCGGAATGGGCCGAGACTTTGTGAGGCCCCTACGTGTGCCAAAAATAGGCCGCGGGCAAAGCCGCGCCCAAAAACGAGCGACCGAAGGCCGGGGCCCCAAGTTCGTCCAGCGGAAAAATGCCCCAAAAATGGGTGTGCTATAGCCTTGGGGCGTGGGGCTGGCGAACTTCGTCCGCCGGACTCGGAATGGGCCTAGACTTTGCGAGGCCCCTCCGTGTGCCAAAAATAGGCCGCGGGAAAAGCCGCGCCCAAAAACGAGCGACCGAAGGCCGGGGCCCCAAGTTCGTCCAGCGGAAAAATGCCCCAAAAACGGGTGTGCTATAGCCTTGGGGCGTGGGGCTGGCGAACTTTGTCCGCCGGACTCGGAATGGGCCGAGACTTTGCGAGGCCCCTCCGTGTGCCAAAAATAGGCCGCGGGCACTGCCGCGCCCAAAAACGAGCGACCGAAGGCCGGGGCCCCAAGTTCGTCCAGCGGAAAAATGCCCCAAAAACGGGTGTGCTATAGCCTTGGGGCGTGGGGCTGGCGAACTTCGTCCGCCGGACTCGGAATGGGCCGAGACTTTGCGAGTCCCCTCCGTGCGCCAAAAATAGGCCGTGGGCAAAGCCGCGCCCAAAAACGAGCGACCGAAGGCCGGGGCCCCAAGTTCGTCCAGCGGAAAAATGCCCCAAAAACGGGTGTGCTATAGCCTTGGGGCGTGGGCTGGCGAACTTCGTCCGCCGGACTCGGAATGGGCCGAGACTTTGCGAGGCCCCTCCGTGTGCCAAAAATAGGCCGCGGGCACAGCCGCGCCCAAAAACGAGTGACCGAAGGCCGGGGCCCCGAGTTCGTGCAGCGGAAAAATGCCCCAAAAACGGGTGTGCTATATCCTTGGGGCGTGGGGCTGGCGAACTTCGTCCGCCGGACTCGGAATGGGCCGAGACTTTGCGAGGCCCCTCCGTGTGCAAAAAATAGGCCGCGGGCACAGCCGTGCCCAAAAACGAGTGACCGAAGGCCGGGGCCCCAAGTTCGTCCAGCGGAAAAATGGCCCAAAAACGGGTGTGCTATAGCCTTGGGGCGTGGGGCGGGCGAACTTCGTCCGCCGGACTCGGAATGGGCCAACACTTTGCGAGGCCCCTCCGTGTGCCAAAAACAGGCCGCGGGCACAGCCGCGCCCAAAAACGAGCGACCGAAGGCCGGGGCCCCAAGTTCGTCCAGCGGAAAAATGCCCCAAAAACGGGTGTGCTATAGCCTTGGGGCGTGGGGCTGGCGAACTTCGTCCGCCGGGCTCGGAATGGGCCGAGACTTTGCGAAGCCCCTCCGTGTGCCAAAAATAGGCCGCGGGCACAGCCGCGCCCAAAAACGAGCGACCGAAGGTCGGGGCCCCAATTTCGTCCAGCGGAAAAATGCCCCAAAAACGGGTGTGCTATAGCCTTGGGGCGTGGGGCTGGCGAACTTCGTCCGCCGGACTCGGAATGGGCCGAGACTTTGCGAGGCCCCTCCGTGTGCCAAAAATAGGCCGCGGGCACAGCCGCGCCCAAAAACGAGCGACCAAAGGCCGGGGCCCCAAGTTCGTCCAGCGGAAAAATGCCCCAAAAACGGGTGTGCTATAGCCTTGGGGCGTGGGGCTGGCGAACTTCGTCCGCCGGACTCGGAATGGGCCGAGATTTTGCGAGGCCCCTCCGTGTGCCAAAAATAGGCCGCGGCCACAGCCGCGCCCAAAAACGAGCGACCGAAGGCCGGGGCCCCAAGTTCGTCCAGCGGAAAAATGCCCCAAAAACGGGTGTGCTCTAGCCTTGGGGCGTGGGGCTGGCGAACTTCGTCCGCCGGACTCGGAATGGGCCGAGACTTTGCGAGGCCCCTCCGTGTGCCAAAAATAGGCCGCGGGCATAGCCGCGCCCAAAAACGAGCGACCGAAGGCCGGGGCCCCAAGTTCGTCCAGCGGAAAAATGCCCCAAAAACGGGGTGTGCTATAGCCTTGGGGCGTGGGGCTGGCGAACTTCGTCCGCCGGACTCGGAATGGGCCGAGACTTTGCGAGGCCCCTCCGTGTACCAAAAATAGGCCGCGGGCACAGCCGCGCCCAAAAACGAGCGACCGAAGGCTGGGGCCCCAAGTTCGTCCAGCGGAAAAATGCCCCAAAAACGGGTGTGCTATAGCCTTGGGGCGTGGGGCTGGCGAACTTCGTCCGCCGGACTCGGAATGGGCCGAGACTTTGCAAGGCCCCTCCGTGTGCCAAAAATAGGCCGCGGGCACAGCCGCGCCCAAAAACGAGCGACCGAAGGCCGGGGCCCCAAGTTCGTCCAGCGGAAAAATGCCCCAAAAACGGGTGTGCTATAGCCTTGGGGCGTGGGGCTGGCGAACTTCGTCCGCCGGACTCGGAATGGGCCGAGACTTTGCGAGGCCCCTCCGTGTACCAAAAATAGGCCGCGGGCACAGCCGCGCCCAAAAACGAGCGACCGAAGGCCGGGGCCCCAAGTTCGTCCAGCGGAAAAATGCCCCAAAAACGGGTGTGCTATAGCCTTGGGCCGTGGGGCTGGCGAACTTCGTCCGCCGGACTCGGAATGGGCCGAGACTTTGCGAGGCCCCTCCGTGAGCCAAAAATAGGCCGCGGGCACAGCCGCGCCCAAAAACGAACGACCGAAGACCGGGGCCCCAAGTTCGTCCAGCGGAAAAATGGCCCAAAAACGGGTGTGCTATAGCCTTGGGGCGTGGGGCTGGCGAACTTCGTCCGCCGGACTCGGAATGGGCCGAGACTTTGCGAGGCCCCTCCGTGTGCCAAAAATAGGCCACGGGCAAAGCCGTTCCCAAAAACGAGCGACCGAAGGCCGGGGCCCCAAGTTCGTCCAGCGGAAAAATGCCCCAAAAACGGGTGTGCTATAGCCTTGGGGCGTGGGGCTGGCGAACTTCGTCCGCCGGCCTCGGAATGGGCAGAGACTTTGCGAGCCCCTCCGTGTGCCAAAAATAGGCCGCGGGCACAGCCGCGCCCAAAAACGAGCGACCGAAGGCCGGAGCCCCAAGTTCGTCCAGCGGAAAAATGCCCCAAAAACGGGTGTGCTATAGCCTTGGGGCGTGGGGCTGGCGAACTTCGTCCGCCGGACTCGGAATGGACCGAGACTTTGCGAGGCCCCTCCGTGTGCCAAAAATAGGCCGCGGGCACAGCCGCGCCCAAAAACGAGTGACCGAAGGCCGGGGCCCCAAGTTCGTCCAGCGGAAAAATGCCTCAAAAACGGGTGTGCTATAGCCTTGGGGCGCGGGGCGGGCGAACTTCGTCCGCCGGACTCGAAATGGGCCGAGACTTTGCGAGGCCCCTCCGTGTGCCAAAAATAGGCCGCGGGCACAGCCGCGCCCAAAAACGAGCGACCGAAGGCCGGGGCCCCAAGTTCGTCCAGCGGAAAAATGCCCCAAAAACGGCTGTGCTATAGCCTTGGGGCGTGGGGCTGGCGAACTTCATCCGCCGGACTCGGAATGGGCCGAGACTTTGCGAGGCCCCTCCGTGTGCCAAAAATAGGCCGCGGGCACAGCCGCGCCCAAAAACGAGCGACCGAAGGCCGGGGCCCCAAGTTCGTCCAGCGGAAAAATGCCCCAAAAACGGATGTGCTATAGCCTTGGGGCGTGGGGCTGGCGAACTTCGTCCGCCGGACTCGGAATGGGCTGAGACTTTGCGAGGCCCCTCCGTGTGCCAAAAATAGGCCGCGGGCACAGCCGCGCCCAAAAACGAGCGACCGAAGGCCGGGGCCCCCAAGTTCGTCCAGCGGAAAAATGCCCCAAAAACGGGTGTGCTATAGCCTTGGGGCGTGGGGCTGGCGAACTTCGTCCGCCGGACTCGGAATGGGCCGAGACTTTGCGAGGCCCCTCCGTGTGACAAAAATAGGCCGTGGGCACAGCCGCGCCCAAAAACGAGCGACCGAAGGCTGGGGCCCCAAGTTCGTCCAGCGGAAAAATGCCCCAAAAACGGGTGTGCTATAGCCTTGGGGCGTGGGGCTGGCGAACTTCGTCCGCCGGACTCGGAATGGGCCGAGACTTTGCGAGGCCCCTCCGTGTGCCAAAAATAGGCCGCGGGCAAAGCCGCGCCCAAAAACGAGCGACCGAGGGCCGGGGCCCCAAGTTCGTCCAGCGGAAAAATGCCCCAAAAACGGCTGTGCTATAGCCTTGGGGCGTGGGGCTGGCGAACTTCATCCGCCGGACTCGGAATGGGCCGAGACTTTGCGAGGCCCCTCCGTGTGCCAAAAATAGGCCGCGGGCACAGCCGCGCCCAAAAACGAGCGACCGAAGGCCGGGGCCCCAAGTTCGTCCAGCGGAAAAATGCCCCAAAAACGGGTGTGCTATAGCCTTGGGGCGTGGGGCTGGCGAACTTCGTCCACCGGACTCGGAATGGGCCGAGACTTTGCGAGGCCCCTCCGTGTGCCAAAAATAGGCCGTGGGCACAGCCGCGCCCAAAAACGAGTGACCGAAGGCCGGGGCCCCAAGTTCGTCCAGCGGAAAAATGCCCCAAAAACGGGTGTGCTATAGCCTTGGGGCGTGGGGCTGGCGAACTTCGTCCGGCGGACTCGGAATGGGCCGAGACTTTGCGAGGCCCCTCCGTGTGCCAAAAATAGACCGCGGGCACAGCCGCGCCCAAAAATGAGCGACCGAAGGCCGGGGCCCCAAGTTCGTCCAGCGGAAAAATGCCCCAAAAACGGGTGTGCTATAGCCTTGGGGCGTGGGGCTGGCGAACTTCGTCCGCCGGACTCGGAATGGGCCGAGACTTTGCGAGGCCCCTCCGTGTGCCAAAAATAGGCCGCGGGCAAAGCCGCGCCCAAAAACGAGCGACCGAAGGCCGGGGCCCCAAGTTCGTCCAGCGGAAAAATGCCCCAAAAACGGGTGTGCTATAGCCTTGGGGCGTGGGGCTGGCGAACTTCATCCGCCGGCCTCGGAATGGGCCTAGACTTTGCGAGGCCCCTCCGTGTGCTAAAAATAGGCCGCGGGCAAAGCCGCGCCCAAAAACGAGCGACCGAAGGCCGGGTCCCCAAGTTCGTCCAGCGGAAAAATGCCCCAAAAACGGGTGTGCTATAGCCTTGGGGCGTGGGGCTGGCGAACTTCGTCCGCCGGACTCGGAATGGGCCGAGACTTTGCGAAGTCTCGGCCCCTTCGTGTGCCAAAAATAGGCCGCGGGCACAGCCGCGCCCAAAAATGAGCGACCGAAGGCCGGGGCCCCAAGTTCGTCCAGCGGAAAAATGCCCCAAAAACGGCTGTGCTATAGCCTTGGGGCGTGGGGCTGGCGAACTTCGTCCGCCGGACTCGGAATGGGCCGAGACTTTGCGAGTCCCCTCCGTGCGCCAAAAATAGGCCGTGGGCAAAGCCGCGCCCAAAAACGAGCGACCGAAGGCCGGGGCCCCAAGTTCGTCCAGCGGAAAAATGCCCCAAAAACGGGTGTGCTATAGCCTTGGGGCGTGGGGCTGGCGAACTTCATCCGCCGGACTCGGAATGGGCCGAGACTTTGCGAGGCCCCTCCGTGTGCCAAAAATAGGCCGCGGGCACAGCCGCGCCCAAAAACGAGCGACCGAAGGCCGGGGCCCCAAGTTCGTCCAGCGGAAAAATGCCCCAAAAACGGGTGTGCTATAGCCTTGGGGCGTGGGGCTGGCGAACTTCGTCCACCGGACTCGGAATGGGCCGAGCCTTTGCGAGGCCCCTCCGTGTGCCAAAAATAGGCCGCGGGCACAGCCGCGCCCAAAAACGAGCGACCGAAGGCCGGGGCCCCAAGTTCGTCCAGCGGAAAAATGCCCCAAAAACGGGTGTGCTATAGCCTTGGGGCGTGGGGCTGGCGAACTTCGTCCGGCGGACTCGGAATGGGCCGAGACTTTGCGAGGCCCCTCCGTGTGCCAAAAATAGACCGCGGGCACAGCCGCGCCCAAAAATGAGCGACCGAAGGCCGGGGCCCCAAGTTCGTCCAGCGGAAAAATGCCCCAAAAACGGGTGTGCTATAGCCTTGGGGCGTGGGGCTGGCGAACTTCGTCCGCCGGACTCGGAATGGGCCGAGACTTTGCGAGGCCCCTCCGTGTGCCAAAAATAGGCCGCGGGCACAGCCGCGCCCAAAAACGAGTGACCGAAGGCCGGGGCCCCAAGTTCGTCCAGCGGAAAAATGCCCCAAAAACGGGTGTGCTATAGCCTTGGGGCGTGGGGCTGGCGAACTTCGTCCGCCGGACTCGGAATGGGCCGAGACTTTGCGAGGCCCCTCCGTGTGCCAAAAATAGGCCGCGGGCACAGCCGCGCCCAAAAACGAGCGACCGAAGGCCGGGGCCCCAAGTTCGTCCAGCGGAAAAATGCCCCAAAAACGGGTGTGCTATAGCCTTGGGGCGTGGGGCTGGCGAACTTCGTCCGCCGGACTCGGAATGGGACGAGACTTTGCGAGGCCCCTCCGTGTGCCAAAAATATGCCGCGGGCACAGCCGCGCCCAAAAACGAGCGACCGAAGGCCGGGGCCCCAAGTTCGTCCAGCGGAAAAATGCCCCAAAAACGGGTGTGCTATAGCCTTGGGGCGTGGGGCTGGCGAACTTCGTCCGCCGGACTCGGAATGGGCCGAGACTTTGCGAGGCCCCTCCGTGTGCCAAAAATAGGCCACGGGCAAAGCCGCGCCCAAAAACGAGCGACCGAAGGCCGGGGCCCCAAGTTCGTCCAGCGGAAAAATGCCCCAAAAACGGGTGTGCTATAGCCTTGGGGCGTGGGGCTGGCGAACTTCGTCCGCCGGACTCGGAATGGGCCGAGACTTTGCGAGGCCCCTCCGTGTGCCAAAAATAGGCCGCGGGCAAAGCCGCGCCCAAAAACGAGCGACCGAAGGCCGGGGCCCCAAGTTCGTCCAGCGGAAAAATGCCCCAAAAACGGGTGTGCTATAGCCTTGGGGCGTGGGGCTGGCGAACTTCGTCCGCCGGACTCGGAATGGGCCGAAACTTTGCGAGGCCCCTCCGTGTGCCAAAAATAGGCCGCGGGCACAGCCGCGCCCAAAAACGAGCGACCGAAGGCCGGGGCCCCAAGTTCGTCCAGCGGAAAAATGCCCCAAAAACGGGTGTGCTATAGCCTTGGGGCGTGGGGCTGGCGAACTTCGTCCGCCGGACTCGGAATGGGCCGAAACTTTGCGAGGCCCCTCCGTGTGCCAAAAATAGGCCGCGGGCACAGCCGCGCCCAAAAACGAGCGACCGAAGGCCGGGGCCCCAAGTTCGTCCAGCGGAAAAATGCCCCAAAAACGGGTGTGCTATAGCCTTGGGGCGTGGGGCTGGCGAACTTCGTCCGCCGGACTCGGAATGGGCCGAAACTTTGCGAGGCCCCTCCGTGTGCCAAAAATAGGCCGCGGGCACAGCCGCGCCCAAAAACGAGCGACCGAAGGCCGGGGCCCCAAGTTCGTCCAGCGGAAAAATGCCCCAAAAACGGGTGTGCTATAGCCTTGGGGCGTGGGGCTGGCGAACTTCGTCCGCCGGACTCGGAATGGGCCGAAACTTTGCGAGGCCCCTCCGTGTGCCAAAAATAGGCCGCGGGCACAGCCGCGCCCAAAAACGAGCGACCGAAGGCCGGGGCCCCAAGTTCGTCCAGCGGAAAAATGCCCCAAAAACGGGTGTGCTATAGCCTTGGGGCGTGGGGCTGGCGAACTTCGTCCGCTGGACTCGGAATGGGCTGAGACTTTGCGAGGCCCCTCCGTGTGCCAAAAATAGGCCGCGGGCAAAGCCGCGCCCAAAAACGAGCGACCGAAGGCCGGGGCCCCAAGTTCGTCCAGCGGAAAAATGCCCCAAAAACGGGTGTGCTATAGCCTTGGGGCGTGGGGCTGGCGAACTTCGTCCGCCAGACTCGGAATGGGCTGAGACTTTACGAGGCCCCTCCGTGTGCCAAAAATAGGCCGCGGGCACAGCTGCGCCCAAAAACGAGCGACCAAAGGCCGGGGCCCCAAGTTCGTCCAGCGGAAAAATGCCCCAAAAACGGGTGTGCTATAGCCTTGGGGCGTGGGGCTGGCGAACTTCGTCCTCCGGACTCGGAATGGGCCGAGACTTTGCGAGGCCCCTCCGTGTGCCAAAAATAGGCCGCGGGCAAAGCCGCGCCCAAAAACGAGCGACCGAAGGCCGGGGCCCCAAGTTCGTCCAGCGGAAAAATGCCCCAAAAACGGGTGTGCTATAGCCTTCGGGCGTGGGGCTGGCGAACTTCGTCCGCCAGACTCGGAATGGGCTGAGACTTTGCGAGGCCCCTCCGTGTGCCAAAAATAGGCCGCGGGCACAGCCGCGTCCAAAAACGAGCGACCGAAGGCCGGGGCCCCAAGTTCGTCCAGCGGAAAAATGCCCCAAAAACGGGTGTGCTATAGCCTTGGGGCGTGGGGCTGGCGAACTTCGTCCGCCGGACTTGGAATGGGCCGAGACTTTGCGAGGCCCCTCCGTGTGCCAAAAATAGGCCGCGGGCACAGCCGCGCCCAAAAACGAGCGACCGAAGGCCGGGGCCCCAAGTTCGTCCAGCGGAAAAATGCCCCAAAAACGGGTGTGCTATAGCCTTGGGGCGTGGGGCTGGCGAACTTCGTCCGCCGGACTCGGAATGGGCCGAGACTTTGCGAGGGCCCTCCGTGTGCCAAAAATAGGCCGCGGGCACAGCCGCGCCCAAAAACGAGCGACCAAAGGCCGGGGCCCCAAGTTCGTCCAGCGGAAAAATGCCCCAAAAACGGGTGTGCTATAGCCTTGGGGCGTGGGGCTGGCGAACTTCGTCCTCCGGACTCGGAATGGGCCGAGACTTTGCGAGGCCCCTCCGTGTGCCAAAAATAGGCCGCGGGCAAAGCCGCGCCCAAAAACGAGCGACCGAAGGCCGGGGCCCCAAGTTCGTCCAGCGGAAAAATGCCCCAAAAACGGGTGTGCTATAGCCTTCGGGCGTGGGGCTGGCGAACTTCGTCCGCCAGACTCGGAATGGGCTGAGACTTTGCGAGGCCCCTCCGTGTGCCAAAAATAGGCCGCGGGCACAGCCGCGTCCAAAAACGAGCGACCGAAGGCCGGGGCCCCAAGTTCGTCCAGCGGAAAAATGCCCCAAAAACGGGTGTGCTATAGCCTTGGGGCGTGGGGCTGGCGAACTTCGTCCGCCGGACTTGGAATGGGCCGAGACTTTGCGAGGCCCCTCCGTGTGCCAAAAATAGGCCGCGGGCACAGCCGCGCCCAAAAACGAGCGACCGAAGGCCGGGGCCCCAAGTTCGTCCAGCGGAAAAATGCCCCAAAAACGGGTGTGCTATAGCCTTGGGGCGTGGGGCTGGCGAACTTCGTCCGCCGGACTCGGAATGGGCCGAGACTTTGCGAGGGCCCTCCGTGTGCCAAAAATAGGCCGCGGGCACAGCCGCGCCCAAAAACGAGCGACCGAAGGCCGGGGCCCCAAGTTCGTCCAGCGGAAAAAAATGCCCCAAAAACGGGTGTGCTATAGCCTTGGGGCGTGGGGCTGGCGAACTTCGTCCGCCGGACTCGGAATGGGCCGAGACTTTGCGAGGCCCCTCCGTGTGCCAAAAATAGGCCGCGGGCACAGCCGCACCTAAAAACGAGCGACCGAAGGCCGGGGCCCCAAGTTCATCCAGCGGAAAAATGCCCCAAAAACGGGTGTGCTATAGCCTTGGGGCGTGGGGCTGGCGAACTTCGTCCGCCGGACTCAGAATGGGCCGAGACTTTGCGAGGCCCCTCCGTGTGCCAAAAATAGGCCGCGGGCAAAGCCGCGCCCAAAAACGAGCGACCGAAGGCCGGGGCCCCAAGTTCGTCCAGCGGAAAAATGCCCCAAAAACTGGTGTGCTATAGCCTTGGGGCGTGGGGCTGGCGAACTTCGTCCGCCGGACTCGGAATGGGCCGAGACTTTGCGAGGCCCCTCCGTGTGCCAAAAATAGACCGCGGGCAAAAGCCGCGCCCAAAAACGAGCGACCGAAAGCCGGGGCCCCAAGTTCGTCCAGCGGAAAAAGGCCCCAAAAACGGGTGTGCTATAGCCTTGGGGCGTGGGGCTGGCGAACTTCGTCCGCCGGACTCGGAATGGGCCGAGACTTTGCGAGGCCCCTCCGTGTGCCAAAAATAGGCCGCGGGCACAGCCGCGCCCAAAAACGAGCGACCGAAGGCCGGGGCCCCAAGTTCGTCCAGCGGAAAAATGCCCCAAAAACGGGTGTGCTATAGCCTTGGGGCGTGGGGCTGGCGAACATCGTCCGCCGGACTCGGAATGGGCTGAGACTTTGCGAGGTCCCTCCGTGTGCCAAAAATAGGCCGCGGGCACAGCCGCGCCCAAAAACGAGCGACCGAAGGCCGGGGCCCCAAGTTCGTCCAGCGGAAAAATGCCCCAAAAACGGGTGTGCTATAGCCTTGGGGCGTGGGGCTGGCGAACTTCGTCCGCCGGACTCGGAATGGGCCGAGACTTTGCGAGGCCCCTCCGTGTGCCAAAAATAGGCCGCGGGCACAGCCGCGCCCAAAAACGAGCGACCGAAGGCCGGGGCCCCAAGTTCGTCCAGCGGAAAAATGCCCCAAAAACGGGTGTGCTATAGCCTTGGGGCGTGGGGCTGGCGAACTTCGTCCGCCGGACTCGGAATGGGCTGAGACTTTGCGAGGCCCCTCCGTGTGCCAAAAATAGGCCGCGGGCACAGCCGCGCCCAAAAACGAGCGACCGAAGGCCGGGGCCCCAAGTTCGTCCAGCGGAAAAATGCCCCAAAAACGGGTGTGCTATAGCCTTGGGGCGTGGGGCTGGCGAACTTCGTCCGCCGGACTCGGAATGGGCCGAGACTTTGCGAGGCCCCTCCGTGTGCCAAAAATAGGCCGCGGGCACAGCCGCGCCCAAAAACGAGCGACCGAAGGCCGGGGCCCCAAGTTCATCCAGCGGAAAAATGCCCCAAAAACGGGTGTGCTATAGCCTTGGGGCGTGGGGCTGGCGAACTTCGTCCGCCGGACTCAGAATGGGCCGAGACTTTGCGAGGCCCCTCCGTGTGCCAAAAATAGGCCGCGGGCAAAGCCGCGCCCAAAAACGAGCGACCGAAGGCCGGGGCCCCAATTTCGTCCAGCGGAAAAATGCCCCAAAAACGGGTGTGCTATAGCCTTGGGGCGTGGGGCTGGCGAACTTCGTCCGCCGGACTCGGAATGGGCCGAGACTTTGCGAGGCCCCTCCGTGTGCCAAAAATAGGCCGCGGACAAAGCCGCGCCCAAAAACGAGCGACCGAAGGCCGGGGCCCCAAGTTCGTCCAGCGGAAAAATGCCCCAAAAACGGGTGTGCTATAGCCTTTGGGCGTGGGGCTGGCGAACTTCGTCCGCCGGAATCGGAATGGGCCGAGACTTTACGAGGCCCCTCCGTGTGCCAAAAATAGGCCGCGGGCACAGCCGCGCCCAAAAACGAGCGACCGAAGGCCGGGGCCCCAAGTTCGTCCAGCGGAAAAATGCCCCAAAAACGGGTGTGCTATAGCCTTGGGGCGTGGGGCTGGCGAACTTCGTCCGCCGGACTCGGAATGGGCCGAGACTTTGCGGGGCCCCTCCGTGTGCCAAAAATAGGCCGCGGTCAAAGCCGCGCCCAAAAACGAGCGACCGAAGGCCGGGGCCCCAAGTTTGTCCAGCGGAAAAATGCCCCAAAAACGGGTGTACTATAGCCTTGGGCCGTGGGGCTGGCGAACTTCGTTCGCCGGATGCGGAATGGGCCGAGACTTTGCGAGGCCCCTCCGTGTGCCAAAAATAGGCCGCGGGCACAGCCGCGCCCAAAAACGAGTGACCGAAGGCCGGGGCCCCAAGTTCGTCCAGCGGAAAAATGCCCCAAAAACGGGTGTGCTATAGCCTTGGGGCGTGGGGGCTGGCGAACTTCGTCCGCCGGACTCGGAATGGGCCGAGACTTTGCGAGGCCCCTCCGTGTGCCAAAAATAGGCCGCGGGCACAGCCGCGCCCAAGAACGAGCGACCGAAGGCCGGGGCCCCAAGTTCGTCCAGCGGAAAAATGCCCCAAAAACGGGTGTGCTATAGCCTTGGGGCGTGGGGCTGGCGAACTTCGTCCGCCGGACTCGGAATGGGCCGAGACTTTGCGAGGCCCCTCCGTGTGCCAAAAATAGGCCGCGGGCACAGCCGCGCCCAAAAACGAGCGACCGAAGGCCGGGGCCCCAAGTTCGTCCAGCGGAAAAATGCCCCAAAAATGGGTGTGCTATAGCCCTGGGGCGTGGGGCTGGCGAACTTCGTCCGCCGGACTCGGAATGGGCCGAGACTTTACGAAGCCCTTCCGTGTGCCAAAAATAGGCCGCGGGCACAGCCGCAACCAAAAACGAGCGACCGAAGGCTGGGGCCCCAAGTTCGTCCAGCGGAAAAATGCCCCAAAAACGGCTGTGCTATAGCCTTGGGGCGTGGGGCTGGCGAACTTCGTCCGCCGGACTCGGAATGGGCCGAGACTTTGCGAGGCCCCTCCGTGTGCCAAAATTAGGCCGCGGGCACAGCAGCGCCCAAAAACGAGCGACCGAAGGCCGGGGCCCCAAGTTCGTCCAGCGGAAAAATGCCCCAAAAACGGGTGTGCTATAGCCTTGGGGCGTGGGGCTGGCGAACTTCGTCCGCCGGACTCGGAATGGGCCGAGACTTTGCGAGGCCCCTCCGTGTGCCAAAAATAGGCCGCGGGCACAGCCGCGCCCAAAAACGAGCGACCGAAGGCCGGGGCCCCAAGTTCGTCCAGCGGAAAAATGCCCCAAAAACGGGTGTGCTATAGCCTTGGGGCGTGGGGCCGGCGAACTTCGTCCGCCGGACTCGGAATGGGCCGAGACTTTGCGAGGCCCCTCCATGTGCCAAAAATAGGCCGCAGGCAAAGCCGCGCCCAAAAACGAGCGACCGAAGGCCGGGGCCCCAAGTTCGTCCAGCGGAAAAATGCCCCAAAAACGGGTGTGCTATAGCCTTGGGGCGTGGGGCTGGCGAACTTCGTCCGCCGGACTCGGAATGGGCCGAGACTTTGCGAGGCCCCTCCGTGTGCCAAAAATAGGCCGCGGGCGCAGCCGCACCCAGAAACGAGCGACCGAAGGCCGGGGCCCCAAGTTCGTCCAGCGGAAAAATGCCCCAAAAACGGGTGTGCTATAGCCTTGGGGCGTGGGGCTGGCGAACTTCGTCCGCCGGACTCGGAATGGGCCGAGACTTTGCGAGGCCCCTCCGTGTGCCAAAAATAGGCCGCGGGCACAGCCGCGCCCAAAAACGAGCGACCGAAGGCCGGGGCCCCAAGTTCGTCCAGCGGAAAAATGCCCCAAAAACGGGTGTGCTATAGCCTTGGGGCGTGGGGCTGGCGAACTTCGTCCGCCGGACTCGGAATGGGCCGAGACTTTGCGAGGCCCCTCTGTGTGCCAAAAATAGGCCGCGGGCACAGCCGCGCCCAAAAACGAGCGACCGAAGGCCGGGGCCCCAAGTTCGTCCAGCGGAAAAAATGCCCCAAAAACGGGTGTGCTATAGCCTTGGGGCGTGGGGCTGGCGAACTTCGTCCGTCGGACTCGGAATGGGCCGAGACTTTGCGAGGCCCCTCCGTGTGCCAAAAATAGGCCGCGGGCGCAGCCGCGCCCAGCAACGAGCGACCGAAGGCCGGGGCCCCAAGTTCGTCCAGCGGAAAAATGCCCCAAAAACGGGTGTGCTATAGCCTTGGGGCGTGGGGCTGGCGAACTTCGTCCGCCGGACTCGGAATGGGCCGAGACTTTGCGAGGCCCCTCCGTGTGCCAGAAAATAGGCCGCGGGCACAGCCGCGCCCAAAAACGAGCGACCGAAGGCCGGGGCCCCAAGTTCGTCCAGCGGAAAAATGCCCCAAAAACGGGTGTGCTATAGCCTTGGGGCGTGGGGCTGGCGAACTTCGTCCGCCGGACTCGGAATGGGCCGAGACTTTGCGAGGCCCCTCCGTGTGCCAAAAATAGGCCGCGGGCACAGCCGCGCCCAAAAACGAGCGACCGAAGGCCGGGGCCCCAAGTTCGTCCAGCGGAAAAATGCCCCAAAAACGGGTGTGCTATAGCCTTGGGGCGTGGGGATGGCGAACTTCGTCCGCCGGACTAGGAATGGGCCGAGACTTTGCGAGGCCCCTCCGCGTGCCAAAAATAGGCCGCGGGCACAGCCGCGCCCAAAAACGAGCAACCGAAGGCCGGGGCCCCAAGTTCGTCCAGCGGAAAAATGCCCCAAAAACGGGTGTGCTATAGCCTTGGGGCGTGGGGCTGGCGAACTTCGTCCGCCGGACTCGGAATGGGCCGAGACTTTGCGAGGCCCCTCCGTGTGCCAAAAATAGGCCGCGGGCAAAGCCGCACCCAAAAACGAGCGACCGAAGGCCGGGGCCCCATGTTCGTCCAGCGGAAAAATGCCCCAAAAACGGGTGTGCTATAGCCTTGGGGCGTGGGGATGGCAAACTTCGTCCGCCGGACTCGGAATGGGCCGAGACTTTGCGAGGCCCCTCCGCGTGCCAAAAATAGGCCGCGGGCACAGCCGCGCCCAAAAATGAGCAACCGAAGGCCGGGGCCCCAAGTTCGTCCAGCGGAAAAAATGCCCCAAAATCGGGTGTGCTATAGCCTTGGGGCGTGGGGCTGGCGAACTTCGTCCGCCGGACTCGGAATGGGCCGAGACTTTGCGAGGCCCCTCCGTGTGCCAAAAATAGGCCGCGGGCACAGCCGCGCCCAAAAACGAGCGACCGAAGGCCGGGGCCCCAAGTTCGTCCAGCGGAAAAATGCCCCAAAAACGGGTGTGCTATAGCCTTGGGGCGTGGGGCTGGCGAACTTCGTCCGCCGGACTCGGAATGGGCCGAGACTTTGCGAGGCCCCTCCGTGTGCCAAAAATAGGCCGCGGGCACAGCCGCGCCCAAAAACGAGCGACCGAAGGCCGGGGCCCCAAGTTCGTCCAGCGGAAAAATGCCCCAAAAACGGGTGTGCTATAGCCTTGGGGCGTGGGGCTGGCGAACTTCGTCCGCCGGACTCGGAATGGGCCGAGACTTTACGAGGCCCCTCCGTGTACCAAAAATAGGCCGCGGGCACAGCCGCACCCAAAAACGAGCGACCGAAGGCCGGGGCCCCAAGTTCGTCCAGCGGAAAAATGCCCCAAAAACGGGTGTGCTATAGCCTTGGGGTGTGGGGCTGGCGAACTTCGTCCGCCGGACTCGGAATGGGCCGAGACTTTGCGAGGCCCCTCCGTGTGCCAAAAATAGGCCGCGGGCACAGCCGCCCCCAAAAACGAGCGACCGAAGGCCGGGGCCCCAAGTTCGTCCAGCGGAAAAATGCCCCAAAAACGGGTGTGCTATAGCCTTGGGGCGTGGGGCTGGCGAACTTCGTCCGCCGGACTCGGAATGGGCCGAGACTTTGCGAGCCCCCTCCGTGTGCCAAAAATAGGCCGCGGGCACAGCCGCGCCCAAAAAACGAGCGACCGAAGGCCGGGGCCCCAAGTTCGTCCAGCGGAAAAATGCCCCAAAAACGGGTGTGCTATAGCCTTGGGGCGTGGGGCTGGCGAACTTCGTCCGCCGGACTCGGAATGGGCCGAGACTTTGCGAGGCCCCTCAGTGTGCCAAAAATAAGCCGCGGACACAGCCGCGCCCAAAAACGAGCGACCGAAGGCCGGGGCCCCAAGTTCGTCCAGCGGAAAAATGCCCCAAAAACGGGTGTGCTATAGCCTTGGGGCGTGGGGCTGGCGAACTTCGTCCGCCGGACTCGGAATGGGCCGAGACTTTGCGAGGCCCCTCGGTGTGCCAAAAATAGGCCGCGGGCACAGCTGCGCCCAAAAACGAGCAACCGAAGGCCGGGGCCCCAAGTTCGTCCAGCGGAAAAATGCCCCAAAAACGGGTGTGCTATAGCCTTGGGGTGTGGGGCTGGCGAACTTCGTCCGCCGGACTCGGAATGGGCCGAGACTTTGCGAGGCCCCTCCGTGTGCCAAAAATAGGCCGCGGGCACAGCCGCCCCCAAAAACGAGCGACCGAAGGCCGGGGCCCCAAGTTCGTCCAGCGGAAAAATGCCCCAAAAACGGGTGTGCTATAGCCTTGGGGCGTGGGGCTGGCGAACTTCGTCCGCCGGACTCGGAAAGGGCCGAGACTTTGCGAGGCCCCTCCGTGTGCCAAAAATAGGCTGCGGGCAAAGCCGCGCCCAAAAACGAGCGACCGAAGGCCGGGGCCCCAAGTTCGTCCAGCGGAAAAATGCCCCAAAAACGGGTGTGCTATAGCCTTGGGGCGTGGGGCTGGCGAACTTCGTCCGCCGGACTTGGAATGGGCCGAGACTTTGCGAGGCCCCTCCGTGTGCCAAAAATAGGCCGCGGGCACAGCCGCGCCCAAAAACGAGCGACCGAAGGCCGGGGCCCCAAGTTCGTCCAGCGGAAAAATGCCCCAAAAATGGGTGTGCTATAGCCTTGGGGCGTGGGGCTGGCGAACTTCGTCCGCCGGACTCCGAATGGGCCGAGACTTTGCGAGGCCCCTCCGTGTGCCAAAACTAGGCCGCGGGCACAGCCGCGCCCAAAAACGAGCGACCGAAGGCCGGGGCCCCAAGTTCGTCCAGCGGAAAAATGCCCCAAAAACGGGTGTGCTATAGCCTTGGGGCGTGGGGCTGGCGAACTTCGTCCGCCGGACTCGGAATGGGCCGAGACTTTACGAGGCCCCTCCGTGTACCAAAAATAGGCCGCGGGCACAGCCGCACCCAAAAACGAGCGACCGAAGGCTGGGGCCCCAAGTTCGTCCAGCGGAAAAATGCCCCAAAAACGGGTGTGCTATAGCCTTGGGGCGTGGGGCTGGCGAACTTCGTCCGCTGGACTCGGAATGGGCCGAGACTTTGCGAGCCCCCTCCGTGTGCCAAAAATAGGCCGCGGGCACAGCCGCGCCCAAAAACGAGCGACCGAAGGCCGGGGCCCCAACTTCGTCCAGCGGAAAAATGCCCCAAAAACGGGTGTGCTATAGCCTTGGGGCGTGGGGCCGGCGTACTTCGTCCGCCGGACTCGGAATGGGCCGAGACTTTGCGAGGCCCCTCCGTGTGCCAAAAATAGGCCGCAGGCAAAGCCGCGCCCAAAAACGAGCGACCGAAGGCCGGGGCCCCAAGTTCGTCCAGCGGAAAAATGCCCCAAAAACGGGTGTGCTATAGCCTTGGGGCGTGGGGCTGGCGAACTTCGTCCGCCGGACTCGGAATGGGCCGAGACTTTGCGAGGCCCCTCCGTGTGCCAAAAATAGGCCGCGGACACAGCCGCGCCCAAAAACGAGCGACCGAAGGCCGGGGTCCCAAGTTCGTCCAGCGGAAAAATGCCCCAAAAACGGGTGTGCTATAGCCTTGGGGCGTGGGGCTGGCGAACTTCGTCCGCCGGACTCGGAATGGGCCGAGACTTTGCGAGGCCCCTCGGTGTGCCAAAAATAGGCCGCGGGCACAGCTGCGCCCAAAAACGAGCAACCGAAGGCCGGGGCCCCAAGTTCGTCCAGCGGAAAAATGCCCCAAAAACGGGTGTGCTATAGCCTTGGGGTGTGGGGCTGGCGAACTTCGTCCGCCGGACTCGGAATGGGCCGAGACTTTGCGAGGCCCCTCCGTGTGCCAAAAATAGGCCGCGGGCACAGCCGCGCCCAAAAACGAGCAACCGAAGGCCGGGGCCCCAAGTTCGTCCAGCGGAAAAATGCCCCAAAAACGGGTGTGCTATAGCCTTGGGGCGTGGGGCTGGCGAACTTCGTCCGCCGGACTCGGAATGGGCCGAGACTTTACGAGGCCCCTCCGTGTGCCAAAAATAGGCCTCGGGCACAGCCGCGCCCAAAAACGAGCGAGCGAAGGCCGGGGCCCCAAGTTCGTCCAGCGGAAAAATGCCCCAAAAACGGGTGTGCTATAGCCTTGGGGCGTGGGGCTGGCGAACTTTGTCCGCCGGACTAGGAATGGGCCGAGACTTTGCGAGGCCCCTCCGTGTGCCAAAAATAGGCCGCGGGCACAGCCGTGCCCAAAACGAGCGACCGAAGGCCGGGGCCCCAAGTTCGTCCAGCGGAAAAATGCCCCAAAAACGGGTGTGCTATAGCCTTGGGGCGTGGGGCTGGCGAACTTCGTCCGCCGGACTCGGAATGGGCCGAGACTTTGCGAGGCCCCTCCGTGTGCCAAAAATAGGCCGCGGGCACAGCCGCGCCCAAAAACGAGCGACCGAAGGCCGGGGCCCCAAGTTCGTCCAGCGGAAAAATGCCCCAAAAACGGGTGTGCTATAGCCTTGGGGCGTGGGGCTGGCGAACTTCCTCCGCCGGACTCGGAATGGGCCGAGACTTTGTGAGGCCCCTCCGTGTGCCAAAAATAGGCCGCGGGCACAGCCGCGCCCAAAAACGAGCGACCGAAGGCCGGGGCCCCAAGTTCGTCCAGCGGAAAAATGCCCCAAAAACGGGTGTGCTATAGCCTTGGGGCGTGGGGCTGGCAAACTTCGTCAGCCGGACTCGGAATGGGCCGAGACTTTCCGAGGCCCCTCCGTGTGCCAAAAATAGGCCGCGGGCACAGCCGCGCCCAAAAATGAGCGACCGAAGGCCGGGGCCCCAAGTTCGTCCAGCGGAAAAATGCCCCAAAAACGGGTGTGCTATAGCCTTGGGGCGTGGGGCTGGCGAACTTCGTCCGCCGGACTCGGAATGGGCCGAGACTTTGCGAGGCCCCTCCGTGTGCGAAAAATAGGCTGCGGGCACAGCCGCGCCCAAAAACGAGCGACCGAAGGCCGGGGCCCCAAGTTCGTCCAGCGGAAAAATGCCCCAAAAACGGGTGTGCTATAGCCTTGGGGCGTGGGGCTGGCGAACTTCGTCCGCCGGACTCGGAATGGGCCGAGACTTTACGAGGCCCCTCCGTGTGCCAAAAATAGGCCTCGGGCACAGCCGCGCCCAAAAACGAGCGAGCGAAGGCCGGGGCCCCAAGTTCGTCCAGCGGAAAAATGCCCCAAAAACGGGTGTGCTATAGCCTTGGGGCGTGGGGCTGGCGAACTTTGTCCGCCGGACTAGGAATGGGCCGAGACTTTGCGAGGCCCCTCCGTGTGCCAAAAATAGGCCGCGGGCACAGCCGTGCCCAAAACGAGCGACCGAAGGCCGGGGCCCCAAGTTCGTCCAGCGGAAAAATGCCCCAAAAACGGGTGTGCTATAGCCTTGGGGCGTGGGGCTGGCGAACTTCGTCCGCCGGACTCGGAATGGGCCGAGACTTTGCGAGGCCCCTCCGTGTGCCAAAAATAGGCCGCGGGCACAGCCGCGCCCAAAAACGAGCGACCGAAGGCCGGGGCCCCAAGTTCGTCCAGCGGAAAAATGCCCCAAAAACGGGTGTGCTATAGCCTTGGGGCGTGGGGCTGGCGAACTTCCTCCGCCGGACTCGGAATGGGCCGAGACTTTGTGAGGCCCCTCCGTGTGCCAAAAATAGGCCGCGGGCACAGCCACGCCCAAAAACGAGCGACCGAAGGCCGGGGCCCCAAGTTCGTCCAGCGGAAAAATGCCCCAAAAACGGGTGTGCTATAGCCTTGGGGCGTGGGGCTGGCAAACTTCGTCCGCCGGACTCGGAATGGGCCGAGACTTTCCGAGGCCCCTCCGTGTGCCAAAAATAGGCCGCGGGCACAGCCGCGCCCAAAAAGGAGCGACCGAAGGCCGGGGCCCCAAGTTCGTCCAGCGGAAAAATGCCCCAAAAACGGGTGTGCTATAGCCTTGGGGCGTGGGGCTGGCGAACTTCGTCCGCCGGACTCGGAATGGGCCGAGACTTTGCGAGGCCCCTCCGTGTGCGAAAAATAGGCTGCGGGCACAGCCGCGCCCAAAAACGAGCGACCGAAGGCCGGGGCCCCAAGTTCGTCCAGCGGAAAAATGCCCCAAAAACGGGTGTGCTATAGCCTTGGGGGGTGGGGCTGGCGAACTTCGTCCGCCGGACTCGGAATGGGCCGAGACTTTGCGAGGCCCCTCCGTGTGCCAAAAATAGGCCGCGGGCACAGCCGCGCCCAAAAACGAGCGACCGACGGCCGGGGCCCCAAGTTCGTCCAGCGGAAAAATGCCCCAAAAACGGGTGTGCTATAGCCTTGGGGCGTGGGGCTGGCGATCTTCGTCCGCCGGACTCGGAATGGGCCGAGACTTTGCGAGGCCCCTCCGTGTGCCAAAAATAGGCCGCGGGCACAGCCGCGCCCAAAAACGAGCGACCGAAGGCCGGGGCCCCAAGTTCGTCCAGCGGAAAAATGCCCCAAAAACGGGTGTGCTATAGCCTTGGGGCGTGGGGCTGGCGAACTTCGTCCGCCGGACTCGGAATGGGCCGAGACTTTGCGAGGCCCCTCCGTGTGCCAAAAATAGGCCGCGGGCACAGCCGCGCCCAAAAACGAGCGACCGAAGGCCGGGGCCCCAAGTTCGTCCAGCGGAAAAATGCCCCAAAAACGGGTGTGCTATAGCCTTGGGGCGTGGGGCTGGCGAACTTCGTCCGCCGGACTCGGAATGGGCCGAGACTTTGCGAGGCCCCTCCGTGTGCCAAAAATAGGCCGCGGGCACAGCCGCACCCAAAAACAAGCGATCGAAGGCCGGGGCCCCAAGTTCGTCCAGCGGAAAAATGCCCCAAAAACGGGTGTGCTATAGCCTTGGGGCGTGGGGTTGGCGAACTTCGTCCGCCGGACTTGGAATGGGCCGAGACTTTGCGAGGCCCCTCCGTGTGCCAAAAATAGGCCGCGGGCATAGCCGCGCCCAAAAACGAGCGACCGAAGGCCGGGGCCCCAAGTTCGTCCAGCGGAAAAATGCCCCAAAAACGGGTGTGCTATAGCCTTGGGGCGTGGGGCTGGCGAACTTCGTCCGCCGGACTCGGAATGGGCCGAGACTTTGCGAGGCCCCTCCGTGTACCAAAAATAGGCCGCGGGCACAGCCGCGCCCAAAAACGAGCGACCGAAGGCCGGGGCCCCAAGTTCGTCCAGCGGAAAAATGCCCCAAAAACGGGTGTGCTATAGCCTTGGGGCGTGGGGCTGGCGAACTTCGTCCGCCGGACTCGGAATGGGCCGAGACTTTGCGAGGCCCCTCCGTGTGCCAAAAATAGGCTGCGGGCACAGCCGCGCCCAAAAACGAGCGACCGAAGGCCGGGGCCCCAAGTTCGTCCAGCGGAAAAATGCCCCAAAATCGGGTGTGCTATAGCCTTGGGGCGTGGGGCTGGCGAACTTCGTCCGCCGGACTCGGAATGGGCCGAGACTTTGCGAGGCCCCTCCGTGTGCCAAAAATAGGCCGCGGGCACAGCCGCGCCCAAAAACGAGCGACCGAAGGCCGGGGCCCCAAGTTCGTCCAGCGGAAAAATGCCCCAAAAACGGGTGTGCTATAGCCTTGGGGCGTGGAGCTGGTGAACTTCGTCCGCCGGACTCGGAATGGGCCGAGACTTTGCGAGACCCCTCCGTGTGCCAAAAATAGGCCGCGGGCACAGCCGCGCCCAAAAACGAGCGACCGAAGGCCGGGGCCCCAAGTTCGTCCAGCGGAAAAATGCCCCAAAAACGGGTGTGCTATAGCCTTGGGGCGTGGGGCTGGCGAACTTCGTCCGCCGGACTCGGAATGGGCCGAGACTTTGCGAGGCCCCTCCGTGTGCCAAAATAGGCCGCGGGCACAGCCGCGCCCAAAAACGAGCGACTGAAGGCCGCGGCCCCAAGTTCGTCCAGTGGAAAAATGCCCCAAAAACGGGTGTGCTATAGCCTTGGGGCGTGGGGCTGGCGAACTTCGTCCGCCGGACTCGGAATGGGCCGAGACTTTGCGAGGCCCCTCCGTGTGCCAAAAATAGGCCGCGGGCACAGCCGCGCCCAAAAACGAGCGAGCGAAGGCCGGGGCCCCAAGTTCGTCCAGCGGAAAAATGCCCCAAAAACGGGTGTGCTATAGCCTTGGGGCGTGGGGCTGGTGAACTTCGTCCGCCGGACTCGGAATGGGCCGAGACTTTGCGAGGCCCCTCCGTGTGCCAAAAATAGGCCGCGGGCACAGCCGCGCCCAAAAACGAGCGACCGAAGGCCGGGGCCCCAAGTTCGTCCAGCGGAAAAATGCCCCAAAAACGGGTGTGCTATAGCCTTGGGGCGTGGGGCTGGCGAACTTCGTCCGCCGGACTCGGAATGGGCTGAGACTTTGCGAGGCCCCTCCGTGTGCCAAAAATAGGCCGCGGGCAAAGCCGCGCCCAAAAACGAGCGACCGAAGGCCGGGGCCCCAAGTTCGTCCAGCGGAAAAATGCCCCAAAAACGGGTGTGCTATAGCCTTGGGGCGTGGGGCTGGCGAACTTCGTCCGCCGGACTCGGAATGGGCCGAGACTTTGCGAGGCCCCTCCGTGTGCCAAAAATAGGCCGCGGGCAAAGCCGCGCCCAAAAACGAGCGACCGAAGGCCGGGGCCCCAAGTTCGTCCAGCGGAAAAATGCCCCAAAAACGGGTGTGCTATAGCCTTGGGGCGTGGGGCTGGCGAACTTCGTCCGCCGGACTCGGAATGGGCCGAGACTTTGCGAGGCCCCTCCGTGTGCCAAAAATAGGCCGCGGGCACAGCCGCGCCCAAAAACGAGCGACCGAAGGCCGGGGCCCCAAGTTCGTCCAGCGGAAAAATGCCCCAAAAACGGGTGTGCTATAGCCTTGGGCGTGGGGCTGGCGAACTTCGTCCGCCGGACTCGGAATGGGCCGAGACTTTGCGAGGCCCCTCCGTGTGCCAAAAATAGGCCGCGGGCAAAGCCGCGCCCAAAAACGAGCGACCGAAGGCCGGGGCCCCAAGTTCGTCCAGCGGAAAAATGCCCCAAAAACGGGTGTGCTATAGCCTTGGGGCGTGGGGCTGGCGAACTTCGTCCGCCGGACTCGGAATGGGCCGAGACTTTGCGAGGCCCCTCCGTGTGCCAAAAATAGGCCGCGGGCACAGCCGCGCCCAAAAACGAGCGAGCGAAGGCCGGGGCCCCAAGTTCGTCCAGCGGAAAAATGCCCCAAAAACGGGTGTGCTATAGCCTTGGGGCGTGGGGCTGGCGAACTTCGTCCGCCGGACACGGAATGGGCCGAGACTTTGCGAGGCCCCTCCGTGTGCCAAAAATAGGCCGCGGGCACAGCCGCGCCCAAAAACGAGCGAGCGAAGGCCGGGGCCCCAAGTTCGTCCAGCGGAAAAATGCCCCAAAAACGGGTGTGCTATAGCCTTGGGGCGTGGGGCTGGCGAACTTCGTCCGCCGGACTCGGAATGGGCCGAGACTTTGCGAGGCCCCTCCGTGTGCCAAAAATAGGCCGCGGGCACAGCCGCGCCCAAAAACGAGCGACCGAAGGCCGGGGCCCCAAGTTCGTCCAGCGGAAAAATGCCCCAAAAACGGGTGTGCTATAGCCTTGGGGCGTGGGGCTGGCGAACTTCGTCCGCCGGACTCGGAATGGGCCGAGACTTTGCGAGGCCCCTCCGTGTGCCAAAAATAGGCCGCGGGCACAGCCGCGCCCAAAAACGAGCGACCGAAGGCCGGGGCCCCAAGTTCGTCCAGCGGAAAAATGCCCCAAAAACGGGTGTGCTATAGCCTTGGGGTGTGGGGCTGGCGAACTTCGTCCGCCGGACTCGGAATGGGCCGAGACTTTGCGAGGCCCCTCCGTGTGCCAAAAATAGGCCGCGGGCAAAGCCGCGCCCAAAAACGAGCGACCGAAGGCCGGGGTCCCAAGTTCCTCCAGCGGAAAAAAGCCCCAAAAACGGGTGTGCTATAGCCTTGGGGCGTGGGGCTGGCGAACTTCGTCCGCCGGACTCGGAATGGGCCGAGACTTTGCGAGGCCCCTCCGTGTGCCAAAAATAGGCCGCGGGCAAAGCCGCGCCCAAAAACGAGCGACCGAAGGCCGGGGCCCCAAGTTCGTCCAGCGGAAAAATGCCCCAAAAACGGGTGTGCTATAGCCTTGGGGCGTGGGGCTGGCGAACTTCGTCCGCCGGACTCGGAATGGGCCGAGACTTTGCGAGGCCCCTCCGTGTGCCAAAAATAGGCCGCGGGCACAGCCGCGCCCAAAAACGAGCGACCGAAGGCCGGGGCCCCAAGTTCGTCCAGCGGAAAAATGCCCCAAAAACGGGTGTGCTATAGCCTTGGGCGTGGGGCTGGCGAACTTCGTCCGCCGGACTCGGAATGGGCCGAGACTTTGCGAGGCCCCTCCGTGTGCCAAAAATAGGCCGCGGGCAAAGCCGCGCCCAAAAACGAGCGACCGAAGGCCGGGGCCCCAAGTTCGTCCAGCGGAAAAATGCCCCAAAAACGGGTGTGCTATAGCCTTGGGGCGTGGGGCTGGCGAACTTCGTCCGCCGGACTCGGAATGGGCCGAGACTTTGCGAGGCCCCTCCGTGTGCCAAAAATAGGCCGCGGGCACAGCCGCGCCCAAAAACGAGCGAGCGAAGGCCGGGGCCCCAAGTTCGTCCAGCGGAAAAATGCCCCAAAAACGGGTGTGCTATAGCCTTGGGGCGTGGGGCTGGCGAACTTCGTCCGCCGGACACGGAATGGGCCGAGACTTTGCGAGGCCCCTCCGTGTGCCAAAAATAGGCCGCGGGCACAGCCGCGCCCAAAAACGAGCGAGCGAAGGCCGGGGCCCCAAGTTCGTCCAGCGGAAAAATGCCCCAAAAACGGGTGTGCTATAGCCTTGGGGCGTGGGGCTGGTGAACTTCGTCCGCCGGACTCGGAATGGGCCGAGACTTTTCGAGGCCCCTCCGTGTGCCAAAAATAGGCCGCGGGCAAAGCCGCGCCCAAAAACGAGCGACCGAAGGCCGGGGTCCCAAGTTCCTCCAGCGGAAAAAAGCCCCAAAAACGGGTGTGCTATAGCCTTGGGGCGTGGGGCTGGCGAACTTCGTCCGCCGGACTCGGAATGGGCCGAGACTTTGCGAGGCCCCTCCGTGTGCCAAAAATAGGCCGCGGGCACAGCCGCGCCCAAAAACGAGCGACCGAAGGCCGGGGCCCCAAGTTCGTCCAGCGGAAAAATGCCCCAAAAATGGGTGTGCTATAGCCTTGGGGTGTGGGGCTGGCGAACTTCGTCCGCCGGACTCGGAATGGGCCGAGACTTTGCGAGGCCCCTCCGTGTGCCAAAAATAGGCCGCGGGCAAAGCCGTGCCCAAAAACGAGCGACCGAAGGCCGGGGTCCCAAGTTCCTCCAGCGGAAAAAAGCCCCAAAAACGGGTGTGCTATAGCCTTGGGGCGTGGGGCTGGCGAACTTCGTCCGCCGGACTCGGAATGGGCCGAGACTTTGCGAGGCCCCTCCGTGTGCCAAAAATAGGCCGCGGGCACAGCCGCGCACAAAAACGAGCGACTGAAGGCCGCGGCCCCAAGTTCGTCCAGTGGAAAAATGCCCCAAAAACGGGTGTGCTATAGCCTTGGGGCGTGGGGCTGGCGAACTTCGTCCGCCGGACTCGGAATGGGCCGAGACTTTGCGAGGCCCCTCCGTGTGCCAAAAATAGGCCGCGGGCACAGCCGCGCCCAAAAACGAGCGAGCGAAGGCCGGGGCCCCAAGTTCGTCCAGCGGAAAAATGCCCCAAAAACGGGTGTGCTATAGCCTTGGGCGTGGGGCTGGCGAACTTCGTCCGCCGGACTCGGAATGGGCTGAGACTTTGCGAGGCCCCTCCGTGTGCCAAAAATAGGCCGCGGGCAAAGCCGCGCCCAAAAACGAGCGACCGAAGGCCGGGGCCCCAAGTTCGTCCAGCGGAAAAATGCCCCAAAAACGGGTGTGCTATAGCCTTGGGGCGTGGGGCTGGCGAACTTCGTCCGCCGGACTCGGAATGGGCCGAGACTTTGCGAGGCCCCTCCGTGTGCCAAAAATAGGCCGCGGGCAAAGCCGCGCCCAAAAACGAGCGACCGAAGGCCGGGGCCCCATGTTCGTCCAGCGGAAAAATGCCCCAAAAATGGGTGTGCTATAGCCTTGGGGCGTGGGGCTGGCGAACTTCGTCCACCAGACTCGGAATGGGCCGAGACTTTGCGAGGCCCCTCCGTGAGCCAAAAATAGGCCGCGGGCACAGCCGCGCCCAAAAACGAGCGACCGAAGGCCGGGGCCCCAAGTTCGTCCAGCGGAAAAATGCCCCAAAAACGGCTGTGCTATAGCCTTGGGGCGTGGGGCTGGCGAACTTCGTCCGCCGGACTCGGAATGGGCCGAGACTTTGCGAGGCCCCTCCGTGTGCCAAAACTAGGCCGCGGGCAAAGCCGCGCCCAAAAACGAGCGACCGAAGGCCGGGGCCCCAAGTTCGTCCAGCGGAAAAATGCCCCAAAAACGGGTGTGCTATAGCCTTGGGGCGTGGGGCTGGCGAACTTCGTCCGCCGGACTCGGAATGGGCCGAGACTTTGCGAGGCCCCTCCGTGTGCCAAAAATAGGCCGCGGGCACAGCCGCGCCCAAAAACGAGCGACCGAAGGCCGGGGCCCCAAGTTCGTCCAGCGGAAAAATGCCCCAAAAACGGGTGTGCTATAGCCTTGGAGCGTGGGGCTGGCGAACTTCGTCCGCCGGACTCGGAATGGGCCGAGACTTTGCGAGGCCCCTCCGTGTGCCAAAAATAGGCCGCGGGCAAAGCCGCGCCCAAAAACGAGCGACCGAAGGCCGGGGCCCCAAGTTCGTCCAGCGGAAAAATGCCCCAAAAACAAGTGTGCTATAGCCTTGGGGCGTGGGGCTGGCGAACTTTGTCCACCAGACTCGGAATGGGCCGAGACTTTGCGAGGCCCCTCCGTGAGCCAAAAATAGGCCGCGGGCACAGCCGCGCCCAAAAACGAGTGACCGAAGGCCGGGGCCCCAAGTTCGTCCAGCGGAAAAATGCCCCAAAAACGGGTGTGCTATAGCCTTGGGGCGTGGGGCTGGCGAACTTCGTCCGCCGGACTCGGAATGGGCCGAGACTTTCCGAGGCCCCTCTGTGTGCCAAAAATAGGCCGCGGGCAAAGCCGCGCCCAAAAACGAGCAACCGAAGGCCGGGGCCCCAAGTTCGTCCAGCGGAAAAATGCCCCAAAAACGGGTGTGCTATAGCCTTGGGGCGTGGGGCTGGCGAACTTCGTCCGCCGGACTCGGAAAGGGCCGAGACTTTGCGAGGCCCCTCCGTGTGCCAAAAATAGGCCGCGGAAACAGCCGTGCCCAAAAACGAGCGACCGAAGCCTGGGCCCCAAGTTCGTCCAGCGGAAAAATGCCCCAAAAACGGGTGTGCTATAGCCTTGGGGCGTGGGGCTGGCGAACTTCGTCCGCCGGACTCGGAATGGGCCGAGACTTTGCGAGGCCCCTCCGTGTGCCAAAAATAGGCCGCGGTCACAGCCGCGCCCAAAAACGAGCGACCGAAGGCCGGGGCCCCAAGTTCGTCCAGCGGAAAAATGCCCCAAAAACGGGTGTGCTATAGCCTTGGGGCGTGGGGCTGGCGAACTTCGTCCGCCGGACTCGGAATGGGCCGAGACTTTGCGAGGCCCCTCCGTGTGCCAAAAATAGGCCGCGGGCACAGCCGCGCCCAAAAACGAGCGACCGAAGGCCGGGGCCCCAAGTTCGTCCAGCGGAAAAATGCCCCAAAAACGGGTGTGCTATAGCCTTGGGGCGTGGGGCTGGCGAACTTCGTCCACCGGACTCGAAATTGGCCGAGACTTTGTGAGGCCCCTCCGTGAGCCAAAAATAAGCCGCGGGCACAGCCGCGCCCAAAAACGAGCGACCGAAGGCCGGGGCCCCAAGTTCGTCCAGCGGAAAAATGCCCCAAAAACGGGTGTGCTATAGCCTTGGGGCGTGGGGCTGGCGAACTTCGTCCGCCGGACTCGGAATGGGCCGAGACTTTGCGAGGCCCATCCGTGTGCCAAAAATAGGCCGCGGGCAAAGCCTTGCCCAAAAACGAGTGACCGAAGGCCGGGGCCCCAAGTTCGTCCAGCGGAAAAATGCCCCAAAAACGGGTGTGCTATAGCCTTGGGGCGTGGGGCTGGCGAACTTCGTCCGCCGGACTCGGAATGGGCCGAGACTTTGCGAGGCCCCTCCGTGTGCCAAAAATAGGCCGCGGGCAAAGCCGCGCCCAAAAATGAGCGACCGAAGGCCGGGGCCCCAAGTTCGTCCAGCGGAAAAATGCCCCAAAAACGGGTGTGCTATAGCCTTGGGGCGTGGGGCTGGCGAACTTCGTCCGCCGGACTCGGAATGGGCCGAGACTTTGCGAGGCCCCTCCGTTTGCCAAAAATAGGCCGCGGGAAAAGCCGCGCCCAAAAATGAGCGACCGAAGGCCGGGGCCCCAAGTTCGTCCAGCGGAAAAATGCCCCAAAAACGGGTGTGCTATAGCCTTGGGGCGTGGGGCTGGCGAACTTCGTCCGCCGGACTCGGAATGGGCCGAGACTTTTCGAGGCCCCTCCGTGTACCAAAAATAGGCCGCGGGCAAAGCCGCGCCCAAAAACGAGCGACCGAAGGCCGGGGCCCCAAGTTCGTCCAGCGGAAAAATGCCCCAAAAACGGGTGTGCTATAGCCTTGGGGCGTGGGGTTGGCGAACTTCGTCCGCCGGACTCGGAATGGGCCGAGACTTTGCGAGGCCCCTCCGTGTGCCAAAAATAGGCCGCGGGCACAGCCGCGCCCAAAAACGAGCGACCGAAGGCCGGGGCCCCAAGTTCGTCCAGCGGAAAAATGCCCAAAAAACGGGTGTGCTATAGCCTTGGGGCGTGGGGCTGGCGAACTTCGTCCGCCGGACTCGGAATGGGCCGAGACTTTGCGAGGCCCCTCCGTGTGCCAAAAATAGGCCGCAGGCACAGCCGCGCCCAAAACGAGCGACCGAAGGCCGGGGCCCCAAGTTCGTCCAGCGGAAAAATGCCCCAAAAACGGGTGTGCTATAGCCTTGGGGCGTGGGGCTGGCGAACTTCGTCCGCCGGACTCGGAATGGGCCGAGACCTTGCGAGGCCCCTCCGTGTGCCAAAAATAGGCCGCGGGCACAGCCGCGCCCAAAAACGAGCGACCGAAGGCCGGGGCCCCAAGTTCGTCCAGCGGAAAAATGCCCCAAAAACGGGTGTGCTATAGCCTTGGGGCGTGGGGCTGGCGAACTTCGTCCGCCGGACTCGGAATGGGCCGAGACTTTGCGAGGCCCCTCCGTGTGCCAAAAATAGGCCGCGGGCAAAGCCGCGCCCAAAAACGAGCGACCGAAGGCCGGGGCCCCAAGTTCGTCCAGCGGAAAAATGCCCCAAAAACGGGTGTACTATAGCCTTGGGGCGTGGGGCTGGCGAACTTCATCCGCCGGACTCGGAATGGGCCGAGACTTTGCGAGGCCCCTCCGTGTGCCAAAAATAGGCCGCGGGCACAGCCGCGCCCAAAAACGAGGGACCGAAGGCCGGGGCCCCAAGTTCGTCCAGCGGAAAAATGCCCCAAAAACGGGTGGGCTATAGCCTTGGGGCATGGGGCTGGCGAACTTCGTCCGCCGGACTCAGAATGGGCCGAGACTTTGCGAGGCCCCTCCGTGTGCCAAAAATAGGCCGCGGGCACAGCCGCGCCCAAAAACGAGCGACCGAAGGCCGGGGCCCCAAGTTCGTCCAGCGGAAAAATGACCCAAAAACGGGTGCGCTATAGCCTTGGGTTGTGGGGCGGGCGAACTTCGTCCGCCGGACTCGGAATGGGCCGAGACTTTGCGAGGCCCCTCCGTGTGCCAAAAATAGGCCGCGGGCACAGCCGCGCCCAAAAACGAGCGACCGAAGGCTGGGGCCCCAAGTTCGTCCAGCGGAAAAATGCCCCAAAAACGGGTGTGCTATAGCCTTGGGGCGTGGGGCTGGCGAACTTCGTCTGCCGGACTCAGAATGGGCCGAGACTTTGCGAGGCCCCTCCGTGTGCCAAAAATAGGCCGCGGGCACAGCCGCGCCCAAAAACGAGCGACCAAAGGCCGGGGGCCCCAAGTTCGTCCCGCGGAAAAATGCCCCAAAAACGGGTGTGCTATAGCCTTGGGGCGTGGGGCTGGCGAACTTCGTCCGACGGACTCGGAATAGGCCGAGACTTTGCGAGGCCCCTCCGTGTGCCAAAAATAGGCCGCGGGCACAGCCGCGCCCAAAAACGAGCGACCGAAGGCCGGGGCCCCAAGTTCGTCCAGCGGAAAAATGCCCCAAAAACGGGTGTGCTATAGCCTTGGGGCGTGGGGCTGGCGAACTTCGTCCGCCGGACTCGGAATGGGCCGAGACTTTGCGAGGCCCCTCCGTGTGCCAAAAATAGGCCGCGGGCACAGCCGCGCCCAAAAACGAGCGACCGAAGGCCGGGGTCCCAAGTTCGTCCAGCGGAAAAATGCCCCAAAAACGGGTGTGCTATAGCCTTGGGGCGTGGGGCTGGCGAACTTCGTCCGCCGGACTCGGAATGGGCCGAGACTTTGCGAGGCCCCTCCGTGTGCCAAAAGTAGGCCGCGGGCACAGCCGCGCCCAAAAACGAGCGACCGAAGGCCGGGGCCCCAAGTTCGTCCAGCGGAAAAATGCCCCAAAAACGGGTGTGCTATAGCCTTGGGGCGTGGGGCTGGCGAACTTCGTCCGCCGGACTCGGAATGGGCCGAAACTTTGCGAGGCCCCTCCGTGTGCGAAAAATAGGCCGCGGGCACAGCCGCGCCCAAAAACGAGCGACCGAAGGCCGGGGCCCCAAGTTCGTCCAGCGGAAAAATGCCCCAAAAACGGGTGTGCTATAGCCTTGGGGCGTGGGGCCGGCGAACTTCGTCCGCCGGACTCGGAATGGGCCGCGACTTTGCGAGGCCCCTCCGTGTGCCAAAAATAGGCCGCGGGCACAGCCGCGCCCAAAAACGAGCAACCGAAGGCCGGGGCCCCAAGTTCGTCCAGCGGAAAAATGCCCCAAAAACGGGTGTGCTATAGCCTTGGGGCGAGGGGCTGGCGAACTTCGTCCGCCGGACTCGGAATGGGCCGAGACTTTGCGAGGCCCCTCCGTGTGCCAAAAGTAGGCCGCGGGCACAGCCGCGCCCAAAAACGAGCGACCGAAGGCCGGGGCCCCAAGTTCGTCCAGCGGAAAAATGCCCCAAAAACGGGTGTGCTATAGCCTTGGGGCGTGGGGCTGGCGAACTTCGTCCGCCGGACTCGGAATGGGCCGAGACTTTGCGAGGCCCCTCCGTGTGCCAAAAATAGGCCGCGGGCACAGCCGTGCCCAAAAACGAGCGACCGAAGGCCGGGGCCCCAAGTTCGTCCAGCGGAAAAATGCCCCAAAAACGGGTGTGCTATAGCCTTGGGGCGTGGGGCTGGCGAACTTCGTCCGCCGGACTCGGAATGGGCCGAGACTTTGCGAGGCCCCTCCGTGTGCTAAAAATAGGCCGCGGGCACAGCCGCGCCCAAAAACGAGCGACCGAAGGCCGGGGCCCCAAGTTCGTCCAGCGGAAAAATGCCCCAAAAACGGGTGTGCTATAGCCTTGGGGCGTGGGGCTGGCGAACTTCGTCCGCCGGACTCGGAATGGGCCGAGACTTTGCGAGGCCCCTCCGTGTGCCAAAAATAGGCCGCGGACAAAGCGGCGCCCAAAAACGAGCGACCGAAGGCCGGGGCCCCAAGTTCGTCCAGCGGAAAAATGCCCCAAAAACGGGTGTGCTATAGCCTTGGGGCGTGGGGCTGGCGAACTTCGTCCGCCGGACTCGGAATGGGCCGAGACTTTGCGAGGCCCCTCCGTGTGCCAAAAATAGGCCGCGGGCACAGCCGCGCCCAAAAACGAGCGACCGAAGGCTGGGGCCCCAAGTTCGTCCAGCGGAAAAATGCCCCAAAAACGGGTGTGCTATAGCCTTGGGGCGTGGGGCGGGCGAACTTCGTCCGCCGGACTCGGAATGGGCCGAGACTTTGCGAGGCCCCTCCGTGTGCCAAAAATAGGCCGCGGGCACAGCCGCGCCCAAAAACGAGCGACCGAAGGCTGGGGCCCCAAGTTCGTCCAGCGGAAAAATGCCCCAAAAACGGGTGTGCTATAGCCTTGGGGCGTGGGGCTGGCGAACTTCGTCTGCCGGACTCGGAATGGGCCGAGACTTTGCGAGGCCCCTCCGTGTGCCAAAAATAGGCCGCGGGCACAGCCGCGCCCAAAAACGAGCGACCAAAGGCCGGGGCCCCAAGTTCGTCCCGCGGAAAAATGCCCCAAAAACGGGTGTGCTATAGCCTTGGGGCGTGGGGCTGGCGAACTTCGTCCGACGGACTCGGAATAGGCCAAGACTTTGCGAGGCCCCTCCGTGTGCCAAAAATAGGCCGCGGGCACAGCCGCGCCCAAAAACGAGCGACCGAAGGCCGGGGCCCCAAGTTCGTCCAGCGGAAAAATGCCCCAAAAACGGGTGTGCTATAGCCTTGGGGCGTGGGGCTGGCGAACTTCGTCCGCCGGACTCGGAATGGGCCGAGACTTTGCGAGGCCCCTCCGTGTGCCAAAAATAGGCCGCGGGCACAGCCGCGCCCAAAAACGAGCGACCGAAGGCCGGGGTCCCAAGTTCGTCCAGCGGAAAAAATGCCCCAAAAACGGGTGTGCTATAGCCTTGGGGCGTGGGGCTGGCGAACTTCGTCCGCCGGACTCGGAATGGGCCGAGACTTTGCGAGGCCCCTCCGTGTGCCAAAAGTAGGCCGCGGGCACAGCCGCGCCCAAAAACGAGCGACCGAAGGCCGGGGCCCCAAGTTCGTCCAGCGGAAAAAATGCCCCAAAAACGGGTGTGCTATAGCCTTGGGGCGTGGGGCTGGCGAACTTCGTCCGCCGGACTCGGAATGGGCCGAAACTTTGCGAGGCCCCTCCGTGTGCGAAAAATAGGCCGCGGGCACAGCCGCGCCCAAAAAACGAGCGACCGAAGGCCGGGGCCCCAAGTTCGTCCAGCGGAAAAATGCCCCAAAAACGGGTGTCCTATAGCCTTGGGGCGTGGGGCCGGCGAACTTCGTCCGCCGGACTCGGAATGGGCCGCGACTTTGCGAGGCCCCTCCGTGTGCCAAAAATAGGCCGCGGGCACAGCCGCGCCCAAAAACGAGCAACCGAAGGCCGGGGCCCCAAGTTCGTCCAGCGGAAAAATGCCCCAAAAACGGGTGTGCTATAGCCTTGGGGCGAGGGGCTGGCGAACTTCGTCCGCCGGACTCGGAATGGGCCGAGACTTTGCGAGGCCCCTCCGTGTGCCAAAAATAGGCCTCGGGCACAGCCGCGCCCAAAAACGAGCGACCGAAGGCCGGGGCCCCAAGTTCGTCCAGCGGAAAAATGCCCCAAAAACGGGTGTGCTATAGCCTTGGGGCGTGGGGCTGGCGAACTTCGTCCGCCGGACTCGGAATGGGCCGAGACTTTGCGAGGCCCCTCCGTGTGCCAAAAATAGGCCGCGGGCACAGCCGTGCCCAAAAACGAGCGACCGAAGGCCGGGGCCCCAAGTTCGTCCAGCGGAAAAATGCCCCAAAAACGGGTGTGCTATAGCCTTGGGGCGTGGGGCTGGCGAACTTCGTCCGCCGGACTCGGAATGGGCCGAGACTTTGCGAGGCCCCTCCGTGTGCCAAAAATAGGCCGCGGACAAAGCGGCGCCCAAAAACGAGCGACCGAAGGCCGGGGCCCCAAGTTCGTCCAGCGGAAAAATGCCCCAAAAACGGGTGTGCTATAGCCTTGGGGCGTGGGGCTGGCGAACTTCGTCCGCCGGACTCGGAATGGGCCGAGACTTTGCGAGGCCCCTCCGTGTGCCAAAAATAGGCCGCGGGCACAGCCGCGCCCAAAAACGAGCGACCGAAGGCTGGGGCCCCAAGTTCGTCCAGCGGAAAAATGCCCCAAAAACGGGTGTGCTATAGCCTTGGGGCGTGGGGCGGGCGAACTTCGTCCGCCGGACTCGGAATGGGCCGAGACTTTGCGAGGCCCCTCCGTGTGCCAAAAATAGGCCGCGGGCACAGCCGCGCCCAAAAACGAGCGACCGAAGGCCGGGGTCCCAAGTTCGTCCAGCGGAAAAATGCCCCAAAAACGGGTGTGCTATAGCCTTGGGGCGTGGGGCTGGCGAACTTCGTCCGCCGGACTCGGAATGGGCCGAGACTTTGCGAGGCCCCTCCGTGTGCCAAAAGTAGGCCGCGGGCACAGCCGCGCCCAAAAACGAGCGACCGAAGGCCGGGGCCCCAAGTTCGTCCAGCGGAAAAATGCCCCAAAAACGGGTGTGCTATAGCCTTGGGGCGTGGGGCTGGCGAACTTCGTCCGCCGGACTCGGAATGGGACGAAACTTTGCGAGGCCCCTCCGTGTGCGAAAAATAGGCCGCGGGCACAGCCGCGCCCAAAAACGAGCGACCGAAGGCCGGGGCCCCAAGTTCGTCCAGCGGAAAAATGCCCCAAAAACGGGTGTGCTGTAGCCTTGGGGCGTGGGGCCGGCGAACTTCGTCCGCCGGACTCGGAATGGGCCGAGACTTTGCGAGGCCCCTCCGTGTGCCAAAAATAGGCCGCGGGCACAGCCGTGCCCAAAAACGAGCGACCGAAGGCCGGGGCCCCAAGTTCGTCCAGCGGAAAAATACCCCAAAAACGGGTGTGCTATAGCCTTGGGGCGTGGGGCTGGCGAACTTCGTCCGCCGGACTCGGAATGGGCCGAGACTTTGCGAGGCCCCTCCGTGTGCTAAAAATAGGCCGCGGGCACAGCCGCGCCCAAAAACGAGCGACCGAAGGCCGGGGCCCCAAGTTCGTCCAGCGGAAAAATGCCCCAAAAACGGGTGTGCTATAGCCTTGGGGCGTGGGGCTGGCGAACTTCGTCCGCCGGACTCGGAATGGGCCGAGACTTTGCGAGGCCCCTCCGTGTGCCAAAAATAGGCCGCGGACAAAGCGGCGCCCAAAAACGAGCGACCGAAGGCCGGGGGCCCCAAGTTCGTCCAGCGGAAAAATGCCCCAAAAACGGGTGTGCTATAGCCTTGGGGCGTGGGGCTGGCGAACTTCGTCCGCCGGACTCGGAATGGGCCGAGACTTTGCGAGGCCCCTCCGTGTGCCAAAAATAGGCCGCGGGCACAGCCGCGCCCAAAAACGAGCGACCGAAGGCTGGGGCCCCAAGTTCGTCCAGCGGAAAAATGCCCCAAAAACGGGTGTGCTATAGCCTTGGGGCGTGGGGCGGGCGAACTTCGTCCGCCGGACTCGGAATGGGCCGAGACTTTGCGAGGCCCCTCCGTGTGTCAAAAATAGGCCGCGGGCACAGCCGCGCCCAAAAACGAGAGACCGAAGGCCGGGGCCCCAAGTTCGTCCAGCGGAAAAATGCCCCAAAAACGGGTGTGCTATAGCCTTGGGGCGTGGGGCTGGCGAACTTCGTCCGCCGGACTCGGAATGGGCCGAGACTTTGCGAGGCCCCTCCGTGTGCCAAAAATAGGCCGCGGGCACAGCCGCGCCCAAAAACGAGCGAACGAAGGCCGGGGCCCCAAGTTCGTCCAGCGGAAAAATGCCCCAAAAACGGGTGTGCTATAGCCTTGGGGTGTGGGGCTGGCGAACTTCGTCCGCCGGACTCGGAATGGGCCGAGACTTTGCGAGGCCCCTCCGTGTGCCAAAAATAGGCCGCGGGCACAGCCGCGTCCAAAAACGAGCGACCGAAGGCCGGGGCCCCAAGTTCGTCCAGCGGAAAAATGCCCCAAAAACGGGTGTGCTATAGCCTTGGGGCGTGGGGCTGGCGAACTTCGTCCGCCGGACTCGGAATGGGCTGAGACTTTGCGAGGCCCCTCCGTGTACCAAAAATAGGCCGTGGGCACAGCCGTGCCCAAAAACGAGCGACCGAAGGCCGGGGCCCCAAGTTCGTCCAGCGGAAAAATGCCCCAAAAACGGGTGTGCTATAGCCTTGGGGCGTGGGGCTGGCGAACTTCATCCGCCGGACTCGGAATGGGCCGAGACTTTGCGAGGCCCCTCCGTGTGCCAAAAATAGGCCGCGGGCACAGCCGCGCCCAAGAACGAGCGACCGAAGGCCGGGGCCCCAAGTTCGTCAAGCGGAAAAATGCCCCAAAAACGGGTGTGCTACAGCCTTGGGGCGTGGGGCTGGCGAACTTCGTCCGCCGGACTCGGAATGGGCCGAGACTTTGTGAGGCCCCTCCGTGTGCCAAAAATATGCCGCGGGGACAGCCGCGCCCAAAAACGAGCGACCGAAGGCCGGGGCCCCAAGTTCGTCCAGCGGAAAAATGCCCCAAAAACGGGTGTGCTATAGCCTTGGGGCGTGGGGCTGGCGAACTTCGTCCGCCGGACTCGGAATGGGCCGAGAATTTTTGAGGCCCCTCCGTGTGCCAAAAATAGGCCGCGGGCACAGCCGCGCCCAAAAACGAGCGACCGAAGGCCGGGGCCCCAAGTTCGTCCAGCGGAAAAATACCCCAAAAACGGGTGTGCTATAGCCTTGGGGCGTGGGGCTGGCGAACTTCGTCCGCCGGACTCGGAATGGGCCGAGACTTTGCGAGGCCCCTCCGTGTGCGAAAAATAGGCCGCGGGCACAGCCGCGCCCAAAAACGAGCGACCGAAGGCCGGGGCCCCAAGTTCGTCCAGCGGAAAAATGCCCCAAAAACGGGTGTGCTGTAGCCTTGGGGCGTGGGGCTGGCGAACTTCGTCCGCCGGACTCGGAATGGGCCGAGACTTTGCGAGGCCCCTCCGTGTGCCAAAAATAGGCCGCGGGCACAGCCGCGCCCAAAAACGAGCGACCGAAGGCCAGGGCCCCAAGTTCGTCCAGCGGAAAAATGCCCCAAAAACGGGTGTGCTATAGCCTTGGGGCGTGGGGCTGGCGAACTTCGTCCGCCGGACTCGGAATGGGCCGAGACTTTGCGAGGCCCCTCCGTGTGCCAAAAATAGGCCGCGGGCACAGCCGCGCCCAAAAACGAGCGACCCGAAGGCCGGGGGCCCCAAGTTCGTCCAGCGGAAAAATGCCCCAAAAACGGGTGTGCTATAGCCTTGGGGCGTGGGGCTGGCGAACTTCGTCCGCCGGACTCGGAATGGGCCGAGACTTTGCGAGGCCCCTCCGTGTGCCAAAAATAGGCCGCGGGCACAGCCGTACCCAAAAACGAGCGACCGAAGGCCACGGCCCCAAGTTCGTCCAGCGGAAAAATGCCCCAAAAACGGGTGTGCTATAGCCTTGGGGCGTGGGGCTGGCGAACTTCGTCCGCCGGACTCGGAATGGGCCGAGACTTTGCGAGGCCCCTCCGTGTGCCAAAAATAGGCCGCGGGCACAGCCGCGCCCCAAAAACGACAGCGACCGAAGGCCGGGGCCCCAAGTTCGTCCAGCGGAAAAATGCCCCAAAAACGGGGTGTGCTATAGCCTTGGGGCGTGGGGCTGGCGAACTTCATTCGCCGGACTCGGAACGGGCCGAGACTTTGCGAGTCCCCTCCGTGTGCCAAAAACAGGCCGCGGGCAAAGTCGCCCCCAAAAAACGAGCGACCGAAGGCCGGGGCCCCAAGTTCGTCCAGCGGAAAAATGCCCCAAAAACGGGTGTTCTATAGCCTTGGGGCGTGGGGCTGGCGAACTTCGTCCGCCGGACTCGGAATGGGCCGAGACTTTGCGAGGCCCCTCCGGTGTGCCAAAAATTGGCCGCGGGCACAGCCGCGCCCAAAAACGAGCGACCGAAGGCCGGGGCCCCAAGTTCGTCCAGCGGAAAAATGCCCCAAAAACGGGTGTGCTATAGCCTTGGGGCGTGGGGCTGGCGAACTTCATCCGCCGGACTCGGAATGGGCCGAGACTTTGCGAGGCCCCCTCCGTGTGCCAAAAATAGGCCGCGGGCACAGCCGCACCCAAAAACGAGGCGACCGAAGGCCACGGCCCCAAGTTCGTCGAGCGGAAAAATGCCCCAAAAAACGGGTGTGCTATAGCCTTGGGGCGTGGGGCTGGCGAACTTTGTCCGCCGGACTCGGAATGGCCCGAGACCTTGCGAGGCCCCTCCGTGTGCCAAAACTAGGCCGCGGGCACAGCCGCGCCCAAAAAACGAGCGAGCGAAGGCCGGGGCCCCAAGTTCGTCCAGCCGGAAAAATGCCCCAAAAACGGGTGTGCTATAGCCTCGGGGCGTGGGGCTGGCGAACTTCGTCCGCCGGACTCGGAATGGGCCGAGACTTTGCGAGGCCCCTCCGTGTGCCAAAAATAGGCCGCGGGCACAGCCGCGCCCAAAAACGAGCGACCGAAGGCCGGGGCCCCAAGTTCGTCCAGCGGAAAAAATGCCCCAAAAACGGGTGTGCTATAGCCTTGGGGCGTGGGGGCTGGCGAACTTCATCGGCCGGACTCGGAATGGGCCGAGACTTTGCGAGGCCCCTCCGTGTGCCAAAAATAGGCCGCGGGCACAGCCGCACCCAAAAACGAGCGACTGAAGGCCGGGGCCCCAAGTTCGTCCCGCGGAAAAATGCCCCAAAAACGGGGTGTGCTATAGCCTTGGGGCGTGGGGCTGGCGAACTTCGTCCGCCGGACTCGGAATGGGCCGAGACTTTGCGAGGCCCCTCCGTGTGCCAAAAATAGGCCGCGGGCACAGCCCGCGCGCAAAAACGAGCGACCGAAGGCCGGGGCCCCAAGTTCGTCCAGCGGAAAAATGCCCCAAAAACGGGTGTGCTATAGCCTTGGGGCGTGGGGCTGGCGAACTTCGTCCGCCGGACTCGGAATGGGCCGAGACTTTGCGAGGCCCCCTCCGTGTGCCAAAAATAGGCCGCGGGCACAGCCGCGCGCAAAAACGAGCGACCGAAGGCCGGGGCCCCAAGTTCGTCCAGCGGAAAAATGCCCCAAAAACGGGTATGCTATAGCCTTGGGGCGTGGGGCTGGCGAACTTCATCTGCCGGACTCGGAATGGGCCGAGACTTTGCGAGGCCCCTCCGTGTGCCAAAAATAGGCCGCGGGCACAGCCGCGCCCAAAAAACGAGCGACCGAAGGCCGGGGCCCCAAGTTCGTCCCGCGGGAAAAATGCCCCAAAAACGGGTGTGCTATAGCCTTGGGGGCGTGGGGCTGGCGAACTTCGTCCGCCGGACTCGGAATGGGCCGAGACTTTGCGAGGCCCCTCCGTGTGCCAAAAATAGGCCGCGGGGCAAAGCCGCGCCCAAAAACGAGCGACCGAAGGCCGGGGCCCCAAGTTCGTCCAGCGGAAAAATGCCCCAAAAACGGGTGTGCTATAGCCTTGGGGCGTGGGGCTGGCGAACTTCATCGGCCGGACTCGGAATGGGCCGAGACTTTGCGAGGCCCCTCCGTGTGCCAAAAATAGGCCGCGGGCACAGCCGCACCCAAAAACGAGCGACCGAAGGCCGGGGCCCCCAAGTTCGTCCCGCGGAAAAATGCCCCAAAAACGGGTGTGCTATAGCCTTGGGGCGTGGGGCTGGCGAACTTCGTCCGCCGGACTCGGAATGGGCCGAGACTTTTGCGAGGCCCCTCCGTGTGCCAAAAATAGGCCGCGGGCACAGCCGCGCGCAAAAACGAGCGACCGAAGGCCGGGGCCCCAAGTTCGTCCAGCGGAAAAATGCCCCAAAAAACGGGTGTGCTATAGCCTTGGGGCGTGGGGCTGGCGAACTTCGTCCGCCGGACTCGGAATGGGCCGAGACTTTGCGAGGCCCCCTCCGTGTGCCAAAAATAGGCCGCGGGCACAGCCGCGCGCAAAAAACGAGCGACCGAAGGCCGGGGCCCCAAGTTCGTCCAGCGGAAAAATGCCCCAAAAACGGGTATGCTATAGCCTTGGGGCGTGGGGCTGGCGAACTTCATCTGCCGGACTCGGAATGGGCCGAGACTTTGCGAGGCCCCTCCGTGTGCCAAAAATAGGCCGCGGGCACAGCCGCGCCCAAAAACGAGCGACCGAAGGCCGGGGCCCCAAGTTCGTCCCGCGGAAAAATGCCCCAAAAACGGGTGTGCTATAGCCTTGGGGCGTGGGGCTGGCGAACTTCGTCCGCCGGACTCGGAATGGGCCGAGACTTTGCAAGGCCCCTCCGTGTGCCAAAAATAGACCTCGGGCACAGCCGCGTCCAAAAACGAGCGACCGAAGGCCGGGGCTCCAAGTTCGTCCAGCGGAAAAATGCCCCAAAAACGGGTGTGCTATAGCCTTGGGGCGTGGGGCTGGCGAACTTCGTCCGCCAGACTCAGAGTGGGCCGAGACTTTGCGAGGCCCCTCCGTGTGCCAAAAATAGGTCGCGGGCAAAGCCGCGCCCAAAAACGAGCGACCGAAGGCGGGGGCCCCAAGTTCGTCCAGCGGAAAAATGCCCCCAAAAACGGGTGTGCTATAGCCTTGGGGCGTGGGGCTGGCGAACTTCGTCCGCCGGACTCGGAATGGGCCGAGACTTTGCGAGGCCCCTCCGTGTGCCAAAAATAGGCCGCGGGCACAGCCGCGCCCAAAAACGAGCGACCGAAGGCCGGGGCCCCAAGTTCGTCCTGCGGAAAAATGCCCCAAAAACGGGTGTGCTATAGCCTTGGGGCGTGGGGCTGGCGAACTTCGTCCGCCGGACTCGGAATGGGCCGAGACTTTGCGAGGCCCCTCCGTGTGCCAAAAATAGGCCGCGGGCACAGCCGCGCCCAAAAACGAGCGACCGAAGGCCGGGGCCCCAAGTTCGTCCAGCGGAAAAATGCCCCAAAAAACGGGTGTGCTATAGCCTTGGGGCGTGGGGCTGGCGAACTTCGTCCGCCGGACTCGGAATGGGCCGAGACTTTGCGAGGCCCCTCCGTGTGCCAAAAATAGGCCGCGGGCACAGCCGCGCCCAAAAACGAGCGACCGAAGGCCGGGGCCCCAAGTTCGTCCAGCGGAAAAATGCCCCAAAAACGGGTGTGCTATAGCCTTGGGGCGCGGGGCTGGTGAACTTCGTCCGCCGGACTCGGAATGGGCCGAGACTTGCGAGGCCCCTCCGTGTGCCAAAAATAGGCCGCGGGCACAGCCGCGCCCAAAAACGAGCGACCGAAGGCCGGGGCCCCAAGTTCGTCCAGCGGAAAAATGCCCCAAAAACGGGTGTGCTATAGCCTTGGGGCGTGGGGCTGGCGACCTTCGTCCGCAGGACTCGGAATGGGCCGAGACTTTGCAAGGCCCCTCCGTGTGCCAAAAATAGGCTGCGGGCACAGCCGCGCCCAAAAACGAGCGACCGAAGGCTGGGGCCCCAAGTTCGTCCAGCGGAAAAATGCCCCAAAAACGGGTGTGCTATAGCCTTGGGGCATGGGGCTGGCGAACTTCGTCCGCCGGACTCGGAATGGGCCGAGACTTTGCGAGGCCCCTATGTGTGCCAAAAATAGGCCGCGGGCACAGCCGCGCCCAAAAACGAGCGACCGAAGGCCGGGGCCCCAAGTTCGTCCAGCGGAAAAATGCCCCAAAAACGGGTGTGCTATAGCCTTGGGGCGTGGGGGCTGGCGAACTTCGTCCGGCGGACTCGGAATGGGTCGAGACTTTGCGAGGCCCCTCCGTGTGCCAAAAATAGGCCGCGGGCACAGCCGCGCCCAAAAACGAGCGACCGAAGGCCGGCGCCCCAAGCTCGTCCAGCGGAAAAATGCCCCAAAAACGGGTGTGCTATAGCCTTGGGGCGTGGGGCTGGCGAACTTCGTCCGCCGGACTCGGAATGGGCCGAGACTTTGCAAGGCCCCTCCGTGTGCCAAAAATAGGCCGCGGGCACAGCCGCACCCAAAAACGAGCGAACCGAAGGCCGGGGCCCCAAGTTCGTCCAGCGGAAAAATGCCCCAAAAACGGGTGTGCTATAGCATTGGGGCGTGGTGCTGGCGAACTTCGTCCGCCGCACTCGGAATGGGCCGAGACTTTGTGAGGCCCCTCCGTGTGCCAAAAATAGGCCGCGGGCACAGCCGCGCCCAAAAACGAACGACCGAAGGCCGGGGCCCCAAGTTCGTCCAGCGGAAAAATGCCCCAAAAACGGGTGTGCTATAGCCTTGGGGCGTGGGGATGGCGAACTTCGTCCGCCGGACTCGGAATGGGCCGAGACTTTGCGAGGCCGCTCCGTGTGCCAAAAATAGGCCGCCGGCACAGCCGCGCCCAAAAACGAGCGACCGAAGGCCGGGGTCCCAAGTTCGTCCAGCGGAAAAATGCCCCAAAAACGGGTGTGCTATAGCCTTGGGACGTGGGGCGGGCGAACTTCGTCCGCCGGACAACGGAATGGGCCGAGACTTTGCGAGGCCCCTCCGTGTGCCAAAAATAGGCCGCGGGCACAGCCGCGCCCAAAAACGAGCGACCGAAGGCCGGGGCCCAAAGTTCGTCCAGCGGAAAAATGCCCCAAAAACGGGGTGTGCTATAGCCTTGGGGCGTGGGGCTGGCGAACTTCGTCCGCCGGACTCGGAATGGGGCGAGACTTTGCGAGGCCCCTCCGTGGGCCAAAAATAGGCCGCGGGCACAGCCGCACCCAAAAACGAGCGACCGAAGGCCGGGGCCCCAAGTTCGTCCAGCGGAAAAATGCCCCAAAAACGGGTGTGCTATAGCCTTGGGGCGTGGGGCTGGCGAACTTCGTCCGCCAGACTCGGAATGGGCCGAGACTTTGCGAGGCCCCTCCGTGTACCAAAAATAGGCCGCGGGCACAGCCGCGCCCAAAAACGAGCGACCGAAGGCCGGGGCCCCAAGCTCGTCCAGCGGAAAAAATGCCCCAAAAACGGGTGTGCTATAGCCTTGGGGCGTGGTGCTGGCGAACTTCGTCCGCCGGACTCGGAATGGGCCGAGACTTTGTGAGGCCCCTCCGTGTGCCAAAAATAGGCCGCGGGCACAGCCGCACCCAAAACGAACGACCGAAGGCCGGGGCCCCAAGTTCGTCCAGCGGAAAAATGCCCCAAAAACGGGTGTGCTATAGCCTTGGGGCGTGGTGATGGCGCACTTTGTCCGCCGGACTCGGAATGGGCCGAGACTTTGCGAGGCCCTCTCCGTGTGCCAAAAATAGGCCGCGGGCACAGCCGCGCCCAAAAACGAGCGACCGAAGGCCGGGGCCCCAAGTTCGTCCTGCGGAAAAATGCCCCAAAAACGGGTGTGCTATAGCCTTGGGGCGTGGGAATGTTGAACTTCGTCCGCCGGACTCGGAATGGGCCCGAGACTTTGCGAGGCCCCTCCGTGTGCCAAAAATAGGCCGCGGGCACAGCCGCGCCCAAAAACGAGCGGACCGAAGGCCGGGGCACCAAGTTCGTCCAGCGGAAAAATGCCCCAAAAACGGGTGTG
>JAQOOB010000260.1:0-53727 GCA_029721495.1 Citrus inodora | reverse complement strand
TGAGCGACCGAAGGCCGGGGCCCCAAGTTCACCCAGCGGAAAAATGCCCTAAAAAACGGGGTGTGCTATAGCCTTGGGGCGTGGGGCTGGCGAACTTCGTCCGCCGGACTCGAAAGTCTCGGCCCCTCCGTGGGCCAAAAATAGGCCGTGGGCACAGCCGCGCCCAAAAATGAGCGACCGAAGGCCGGGGGCCCCGAGTTCGTCCAGCGGAAAAATGCCCCAAAAATGGGTGTGCTACAGCCTTGGGGCATGGGGCTGGCGAACTTCGTCCGCCGGACTCGGAATGGGCCGAGACTTTGCGAGGCCCCTCCGGTGTGCCAAAAATAGGCCGCGGGCACAGCCGCGCCCAAAAACGAGCGACCGAAGGCCGGGGCCCCAAGTTCGTCCAGCGGAAAAATGCCCCAAAAACGGGGTGTGCTATAGCCTTGGGGCGTGGGGCTGGCGAACTTCATCCGCCGGACTCAGAATGGGCCGAGACATTGCGAGGCCCCTCCGTGTACCAAAAAATAGGCCCGCGGGCACAGCCGCGCCCAAAAACGAGCGAACCGAAAGGCCGGGGCCCCCAAGTTCGTCCAGCGGAAAAATGCCCCAAAAACGGGTGGTGCTATAGCCTTGGGGCGTGGGGCTGGCGAACTTCGTCCGCCGGACTCGGAATGGGCCGAGACTTTGCGAGGCCCCCTCCGTTGTGCCAAAAATAGGCCGCGGGCACAGCCGCGTCCAAAAACGAGCAACCGAAGGCCGGGGCCCCAACTTCGTTCCAGCGGAAAAATGCCCCAAAAACGGGTGTGCTGTAGCCTTGGGGCGTGGGGCCTGGCGAACTTCGTCCGCCGGACTCGGAATGGGCCGAGACTTTGCGAGTCCCCTCCGTGTGCCAAAAATAGGCCGCGGGCACAGCCGCGCCCAAAAACGAGCGACCGAAGGCCGGGGCCCCAAGTTCGTCCAGCGGAAAAATGCCCCAAAAACGGGTGTGCTATAGCCTTGGGGCGTGGGGCTGGCGAACTTCGTCCGCCGGACTCGGAATGGGCCGAGACTTTGCGAGGCCCCCTCCGTGTGGCAAAAATAGGCCGCGGGCACAGCCCGCGCCCAAAAACGAGCGACGCCGAAGGCCGGGGCCCCTAAGTTCGTCCAGCGGAAAAAATGCCCCAAAAAACGGGGTGTGCTATAGCCTTGGGGCGTGGGGCTGGCGAACTTCGTCCGCCGGACTCGGAATGGGCCGAGACTTTGCGAGGCTCCTCCGGTGTGCCAAAAATAGGCCGCGGGCACAGCCGCGCCCAAAAACGAGCGACCGAAGGCCGGGGCCCCAAGTTCGTCCAGCGGAAAAATGTCTCATAAACGGGTGTGCTATAGCCTTGGGGCGTGGGGCTAGCGAACTTCGTCCGCCGGACTCGGAAATGGGTCGAGACTTTGCGAGGGCCCCTCCGTGTGCCAAAAATAGGCTGCGGGCACAGCCGCGCCCTAAAACGAGCGACCGAAGGCCGGGGCCCCAAGTTCGTCCAGCGGAAAAAATGCCCCAAAAACGGGGTGTGCTATAGCCTTGGGGGCGTGGGGGGCGGGCGAACTTCGTCCGCCGGACTTGGAATGGGCCGAGACTTTGCGAGGCACCCTCCATGTGCCAAAAAATAGGCCCGCGGGCACAGCCGCGCCCAAAAACGAGCGACCGAAGGCCGGGGCCCCCAAGTTCGTCCAGCGGAAAAATGCCCCAAAAAAACGGGGTGTGCAATAGCCTTGGGGCGTGGGGCTGGCGAACTTCGTCCGCCGGTCTCGGAATGGGCCGAGACTTTGCGAGGCCCCCTCCGTGTGTGCCAAAAATAGGCCGCGGGCACAGCCGCGCCCAAAAACGAGCGAGCCGAAGGCCGGGGCCCCAAGTTCGTCCAGCGGAAAAAATGCCCCAAAAACGGTGTGTGCTATAGCCTTGGGGCGTGGGGCTGGCGAACTTCGTCCGCCGGACTCGGAATGGGCCGAGACTTTACGAGGCCCCTCCGTGTGCCAAAAATAGGCCGCGGGCACAGCCGCACCCAAAAAACGAGCGACCGAAGGCCGGGGGCCCCAAGTTCCTCCAGCGGAAAAATGCCCCAAAAACGGGTGTGCTATAGCCTTGGGGCGTGGGGCTTGGCGAACTTCGTCCGCCGGACTCGGAATGGGCCGAGACTTTGGGGCGAGGGGCCCCTCCGTGTGCCAAAAATAGGCCGCGGGCACAGCCGCGCGCCCAAAAACGAGCGACCGAAGGCCGGGGCCCCAAGTTCGTCCAGCGGAAAAATGCACCAAAAAACGGGGTGTGCTATAGCCTTGGGGCGTGGGGCTGGAGAACTTCGTCCGCCGGACTCGGAATGGGCCGAGACTTTGCGAGGCCCCTCCCGTGTGCCCAAAAATAGGCCGCGGGCACAGCCGCCGCCCCAAAAACGAGCGACCCGAAGGCCGGGGCCCCCAAGTTCGTCCAGCGGAAAAAATGCCCCAAAAACGGGGTGTGCTATAGCCTTGGGGCGTGGGGCTGGCGAACTTCGTCCGCCAGACTCGGAATGGGCCGAGACTTTGCGAGGCCCGTCCGTTGTGCCAAAAATAGGCCGCGGGCACAGCCGTGCCCAAAAAACGAGCGACCGAAGGCCGGGGCCCCAAGTTCGTCCAGCGGAAAAAATGCCCCAAAAACGGGGTGTGCTATAGCCTTGGGGCGTGGGGCCTGGCGAACTTCGTCCGCCGGACTCGGAATGGGCCGAGACTTTGCGAGGCCCCTCCGTGTGCCCAAAAATAGGCCGCGGGCACAGCCGTGTCCAAAAACGAGCAACCGAAGGCCGGGGCCCCCAACTTCCGTTCCAGCGGAAAAATGCCCCAAAAACGGGTGTGCTGTAGCCTTGGGGCGTGGGGCTGGCGAACTTCGTCCGCCGGACTCGGAATGGGCCGAGACTTTGCGAGGCCCCCTCCGTGTGCCAAAAATAGGCCGCGGGCACAGCCGCGCCCAAAAACGAGCGACCGAAGGCCGGGGCCCCAAGTTCGTACCAGCGGAAAAAATGCCCCAAAAACGGGTGGTGCTATAGCCTTGGGGCGTGGGGCTGGCGAACTTCGTCCGCCGGACTCGGAATGGGCTAAGACTTTGCGAGGCCCCTCCGTGTGCCAAAAATAGGCCACGGGCACAGCCGCGCCCCCAAAAACGAGCGACCGAAGGCCGGGGCCCCAAGTTCGTCCAGCGGGAAAAAATGCCCCAAAAACGGGTGTGCTATAGCCTTGGGGCGTGGGGCTGGCGAACTTCGTCCGCCAGGACTCGGAATGGGCCGAGACTTTGCGAGGCCCCTCCGTGTGCCAAAAATAGGCCGCGGGCACAGCCGCGCCCAAAAACGAGCGACCGAAGGCCGGGGCCCTAAGTTCGTCCAGCGGAAAAATGCCCCAAAAACGGGGTGTGCTATAGCCTTGGGGCGTGGGGCTGGCGAACTTCGTCCGCCGGACTCGGAATGGGCCGAGACTTTGCGAGGCCCCTCCGTGTGGCAAAAATAGGCCGCGGGCACAGCCGCGCCCAAAAACGAGCGACCGAAGGCCGGGGCTCTAAGTTCGTCCAGCGGAAAAATGCCCCAAAAACGGGTGTGCTATAGCCTTGGGGCGTGGGGCTGGCGAACTTCGTCCGCCGGACTCGGAATGGGCCGAGACTTTGCGAGGCTCCTCCGTGTGCCAAAAATAGGCCGCGGGCACAGCCGCGCCCAAAAACGAGCGACCGAAGGCCGGGGCCCCAAGTTCGTCCAGCGGAAAAATGTCTCATAAACGGGTGTGCTATAGCCTTGGGGCGTGGGGCTAGCGAACTTCGTCCGCCGGACTCGGAATGGGTCGAGACTTTGCGAGGCCCCTCCGTGTGCCAAAAATAGGCTGCGGGCACAGCCGCGCCCTAAAACGAGCGACCGAAGGCCGGGGCCCCAAGTTCGTCCAGCGGAAAAATGCCCCAAAAACGGGTGTGCTATAGCCTTGGGGCGTGGGGCGGGCGAACTTCGTCCGCCGGACTTAGAATGGGCCGAGACTTTGCGAGGCCCCTCCATGTGCCAAAAATAGGCCGCGGGCACAGCCGCGCCCAAAAACGAGCGACCGAAGGCCGGGGCCCCAAGTTCGTCCAGCGGAAAAATGCCCCAAAAACGGGTGTGCAATAGCCTTGGGGCGTGGGGCTGGCGAACTTCGTCCGCCGGTCTCGGAATGGGCCGAGACTTTGCGAGGCCCCTCCGTGTGCCAAAAATAGGCCGCGGGCACAGCCGCGCCCAAAAACGAGCGACCGAAGGCCGGGGCCCCAAGTTCGTCCAGCGGAAAAATGCCCCAAAAACGGGTGTGCTATAGCCTTGGGGCGTGGGGCTGGCGAAGTTCGTCCGCCGGACTCGGAATGGGCCGAGACTTTACGAGGCCCCTCCGTGTGCCAAAAATAGGCCGCGGGCACAGCCGCGCCCAAAAAAACGAGCGACCGAAGGCCGGGGCCCCAAGTTCATCCAGCGGAAAAATGCCCCAAAAACGGGTGTGCTATAGCCTTGGGGCGTGGGGCTGGCGAACTTCGTCCGCCGGACTCGGAATGGGCCGAGACTTTGCGAGGCCCCTCCGTGTGCCAAAAATAGGCCGCGGGCACAGCCGCGCCCAAAAACGAGCGACCGAAGGCCGGGGCCCCAAGTTCGTCCAGCGGAAAAATGCACCAAAAACGGGTGTGCTATAGCCTTGGGGCGTGGGGCTGGAGAACTTCGTCCGCCGGACTCGGAATGGGCCGAGACTTTGCGAGGCCACTCCGTGTGCCAAAAATAGGCCGCGGGCACAGCCGCGCCCAAAAAACGAGCGACCGAAGGCCGGGGCCCCAAGTTCGTCCAGCGGAAAAATGCCCCAAAAATGGGTGTGCTATAGCCTTGGGGCGTGGGGCTGGCGAACTTCGTCCGCCGGACTCGGAATGGGCCGAGACTTTGCGAGGCCCGTCCGTGTGCCAAAAATAGGCCGCGGGCACAGCCGTGCCCAAAAAACGAGCGACCGAAGGCCGGGGCCCCAAGTTCGTCCAGCGGAAAAATGCCCCAAAAACGGGGTGTGCTATAGCCTTGGGTCGTGGGGCTGGCGAACTTCGTCCGCCGGACTCGGAATGGGCCGAGACTTTGCGAGGCCCCTCCGTGTGCCAAAAATAGGCCGCGGGCACAGCCGCGCCCAAAAACGAGCGACCAAAGGCCGGGGCCCCAAGTTCGTCCAGCGGAAAAATGCCCCAAAAACGGGTGTGCTATAGCCTTGGGGCGTGGGGCTGGCGAACTTCGTCCGCCGGACTCGAAAGTCTCGGCCCCTCCGTGTGCCAAAAATAGGCCGCGGGCACAGCCGCGCCCAAAAACGAGCGGCCGAAGGCCGGGGCCCCAAATTCGTCCAGCGGAAAAATGCCCCAAAAACGGGTGTGCTATAGCCTTGGGGCGTGGGGCTGGCGAACTTCGTCCGCCGGACTCGGAATGGGCCGAGACTTTGAGAGGCCCCTCCGTGTGCCAAAAATAGGCCGCGGGCACAGCCGCACCCAAAAACGAGCGACCGAAGGCCGGGGCCCCAAGTTCGTCCAGCGGAAAAATGCCCCAAAAACGGGTGTGCTATAGCCTTGGGGCGTGGGGCTGGCGAACTTCGTCCGCCGGACTCGGAATGGGCCGAGACTTTGCGAGGCCCCTCCGTGTGCCAAAAAATAGGCCGCGGGCACAGCCGCGCCCAAAAACGAGCGACCGAAGGCCGGGGCCCCAAGTTCGTCCAGCGGAAAAATGCCCCAAAAACGGGTGTGCTATAGCCTTGGGGCGTGGGGCGGGCGAACTTCGTCCGCCGGACACGGAATGGGCCGAGACTTTGCGAGGCCCCTCCATGTGCCAAAAATAGGCCGCGGGCACAGCCGCGCCCAAAAACGAGCGACCGAAGGCCGGGGCCCCAAGTTCGTCCAGCGGAAAAAATGCCCCAAAAAACGGGTGTGCAATAGCCTTGGGGCGTGGGGCTGGCGAACTTCGTCCTCCGGACTCGGAATGGGCCGAGACTTTGCGAGGCCCCTCCGTGTGCCAAAAATAGGCCGCGGGCACAGCCGCGCCCAAAAACGAGCGACCGAAGGCCGGGGCCCCAAGTTCGTCCAGCGGAAAAATGCCCCAAAAACGGGTGTGCTATAGCCTTGGGGCGTGGGGCTGGCGAACTTCATCCGCCGGACTCGGAATGGGCCGAGACTTTGTGAGGCCCCTCCGTGTGCCAAAAATAGGCCGCGGGCACAGCCGCGCCCAAAAACGAGCGACCGAAGGCCGGGGCCCCAAGTTCGTCCAGCGGAAAAAATGCCCCAAAAACGGGTGTGCTATAGCCTTGGGGCGTGGGGCTGGCGAACTTCGTCCGCCGGACTCGGAATGGGCCGAGACTTTGCAAGGCCCCTCCGTGTGCCAAAAATAAGCCGCGGGCACAGCCGTGCCCAAAAACGAGCGACCGAAGGCCGGGGCCCCAAGTTCGTCCAGCGGAAAAATGCCCCAAAAACGGGTGTGCTATAGCCTTGGGGCGTGGGGCTGGCGAACTTCGTCCGCCGGACTCGGAATGGGCCGAGACTTTGCGAGGCCCCTCCGTGTGCCAAAAATAGGCCGCGGGCACAGCCGCGCCCAAAAACGAGCGACCGAAGGCCGGGGCCCCAAGTTCGTCCAGCGGAAAAATGCCCCAAAAACGGGTGTGCTATAGCCTTGGGGCGTGGGGCTGGCGAACTTCGTCCGCCGGACTCGGAATGGGCCGAGACTTTACGAGGCCCCTCCGTGTGCCAAAAATAGGCCGCGGACACAGCCGCGCCCAAAAACGAGCGACCGAAGGCCGGGGCCCCAAGTTCGTCCAGCGGAAAAATGCCCCAAAAACGGGTGTGCGATAGCCTTGGGGCGTGGGGCGGGCGAACTTCGTCCGCCGGACTCGGAATGGGGCGAGACTTTGCGAGGCCCCTCCGTGTGCCAAAAATAGGGCGCAGGCACAGCCGCGCCCAAAAACGAGCGACCGAAGGCCGGGGCCCCAAGTTCGTCCAGCGGAAAAATGCCCCAAAAACGGGTGTGCTATAGCCTTGGGGCGTGGGGCTGGCGAACTTCGTCCGCCAGACTCGGAATTGGGCGAGACTTTGCGAGGCCCCTCCGTGTGCCAAAAATAGGCCGCTGGCACAGCCGCGCCCAAAAACGAGCGACCGAAGGCCGGGGCCCTAAGTTCGTCCAGCGGAAAAATGCCCCAAAAACGGGTGTGCTGTAGCCTTGGGGCGTGGGGCTGGCGAACTTCTTCCGCCGGACTCGGAATGGGGCGAGACTTTGCGAGGCCCCTCCGTGTGCCAAAAATAGGCCGCGGGCACAGCCGCGCCCAAAAACGAGCGACCGAAGGCCGGGGTCCCAAGTTCGTCCAGCGGAAAAATGCCCCAAAAACGGGTGTGCTATAGACTTGGGGCGTGGGGCTGGCGAACTTCATCCGCCGGACTCGGAATGGGGCGACACTTTGCGAGCCCCCTCCGTGTGCCAAAAATAGGCCGCGGGCACAGCCGCGCCCAAAAACGAGAGACCGAAGGCCGGGGCCCCAAGTTCGTCCAGCGGAAAAAAACCCCAAAAACGGGTGTGCTATAGCCTTGGGGCGTGGGGCTGGCGAACTTCGTCCGCCGGACTCGGAATGGGGCGAGACTTTGCGAGGCCCCTCCGTGTGCCAAAAATAGGCCGCGGGCACAGCCGCGCCCAAAAACGAGCGACCGAAGGCCGGGGTCCCAAGTTCGTCCAGCGGAAAAATGCCCCAAAAAACGGGTGTGCTATAGCCTTGGGGCGTGGGGCTGGCGAAATTCGTCCGCCGGAATCGGAATGGGACGACACTTTGCGAGGCCCCTCCGTGTGCCAAAAATAGGCTGCGGGCACAGCCGCGCCCAAAAACGAGCGACCGATGGCCGGGGCCCCAAGTTCGTCCAGCGGAAAAATGCCTCAAAAACGGGTGTGCTATAGCCTTGGGGCGTGGGGCTGGCGAACTTCGCCCGCCGGACTCAGAATGGGGTGAGACTTTGCGAGGCCCCTCCGTGTGCCAAAAATAGGCCGCGGGAACAGCCGCGACCAACAACGAGCGACCGAAGGCCGGGGCCCCAAGTTCGTCCAGCGGAAAAATGCCCCAAAACGGGTGTGCTATAGCCTTGGGGCGTGGGGCTGGCGAACTTCTTCCGCCGGACTCGGAATGGGGTGAGACTTTGCGAGGCCCCTCCGTGTGCCAAAAATAGGCCGCGGGCACAGCCACGCCCAAAAATGAGCGACCGAAGGCCGGGGCCCCAAGTTCGTCCAGCGGAAAAATGCCCCAAAAACGGGTGTGCTATAGCCTTGGGGCGTGGGGCCGGCGAACTTCGTCCGCCGGACTCGGAATGGGGCGAGTCTTTGCGAGGCCCCTCCGTGTGCCAAAAATAGGCCGCGGGCACAGCCGCGCCCAAAAATGAGAGACCGAAGGCCGGGGCCCCAAGTTCGTCCAGCGGAAAAATGCCCCAAGAACGGGTGTGCTATAGCCTTGGGGCGTGGGGCTGGCAAACTTCATCCGCCGGACTCGGAATGGGGCGAGACTTTGCGAGGCCCCTCCGTGTGCCAAAAATAGGCCGCGGGCACAGCCGCGCACAAAAACGAGCGACCGAAGGCCGGGGCCCCAAGTTCGTCCAGCGGAAAAATGCCCCAAAAACGGGTGTGCTATAGCCTTGGGGCGTGGGGCTGGCGAACTTCGTCCGCCGGACGCGGAATGGGGCGAGACTTTGCGAGGCCCCTCCGTGTGCCAAAAATAGGCCGCGGGCACAGCCGCTCCCAAAAACGAGCGACCGAAGGCCGGGGCCCCAAGTTCGTCCAGCGGAAAAATGCCCCAAAAACGGGTGTGCTATAGCCTTGGGACGTGGGGCTGGCGAACTTCGTCCACCGGACTCGGAATGGGGGAGACTTTGTGAGGCCCCTCCGTGTGCCAAAAATAGGCCGCGGGCACAGCCGCGCCCAAAAACGAGCGACAGAAGGCCGGGGCCCCAAGTTCGTCCAGCGGAAAAATGCCCCATAAACGGGTGTGCTACAGCCTTGGGGCGCGGGGCTGGCGAACTTCCTCCGCCGGACTCGGAATGGGGCGACAATTTGCGAGGCCCCTCCGTGTGCCAAAAATAGGCCGCGGGCACAGCCGCGCCCAAAAACCGGCGACCGAAGGCTGGGGCCCCAAGTTCGTCCAGCGGAAAAATGCCCCAAAAATCGGTGTGCTATGGCCTTGGGGCGTGGGGCTGGCGAACTTCGACCGCTGGACTCGGAATGGGGCGAGACTTTGCGAGGCCCCTCCGTGTGCCAAAAATAGGCCGCGGGCACAGCCGCGCCCAAAAACGAGCGACCAAAGGCCGGGGCCCCAAGTTCGTCCAGCGGAAAAATGCCCCAAAAACGGGTGTGCGATAGCCTTGGGGCGTGGGGCGGGCGAACTTCGTCCGCCAGACTCGGAATGGGTCGAGACTTCGCGAGGCCCCTCCGTGTGCCAAAAATAGGCCGCGGGCACAGCCGCGCCAAAAAACGAGCGACCGAAGGCCGGGGCCCCAAGTTCGTCCAGCGGAAAAATGCCCCAAAAACGGGTGTGCTATAGCCTTGGGGCGTGGGGCTGGCGAACTTCGTCCGCCGGACTCGGAATGGGGCGAGACTTTGCGAGGACCCTCCGTGTGCCAAAAATAGGCCGCGGGCACAGCCGCGCCCAAAAACGAGCGACCAAAGGCCGGGGCCCCAAGTTCGTCCAGCGGAAAAATGCCCCAAAAACGGGTGTGCTATAGCCTTGGGGCGTGGGGCTGGCGAACTTCGTCCGCCGGACTCGGAATGGGGCGAGACTTTGCGAGGACCCTCCGTGTGCCAAAAATAGGTCGCGGGCACAGCCGCGCCCAAAAACGAGCAACCGAAGGCCGGGGTCCCAAGTTCGTCCAGCGGAAAAATGCCCCAAAAACGGGTGTGCTATAGCCTTGGGGCGTGGGGCGGGCGAACTTCATCCGCCGGACTCGGAATGGGGCGAGACTTTGCGAGGCCCCTCCGTGAGCCAAAAATAGGCCGCGGGCACAGCCGCACCCAAAAACAAGCGACCGAAGGCCGGGGGCCCCAAGTTCGTCCTGCGGAAAAATGCCCCAAAAACGGGTGTGCGATAGCCCTGGGGCGTGGGGCGGGCGAACTTCGTCCGCCGGACTCGGAATGGGGCGAGACTTTGCGAGGCCCCTCCGTGTGCCAAAAATAGGCCGCAGGCACAGCCGCGCCCAAAAACGAGCGACCGAAGGCCGGGGCCCCAAGTTCGTCCAGCGGAAAAATGCCCCAAAAACGGGTGTGCTATAGCCTTGGGGCGTGGGGCTGGCGAACTTCGTCCGCCAGACTCGGAATTGGGCGAGACTTTGCGAGGCCCCTCCGTGTGCCAAAAATAGGCCGCTGGCACAGCCGCGCCCAAAAACGAGCGACCGAAGGCCGGGGCCCCAAGTTCGTCCAGCGGAAAAATGCCCCAAAAACGGGTGTGCTGTAGCCTTGGGGCGTGGGGCTGGCGAACTTCTTCCGCCGGACTCGGAATGGGTCGAGACTTTGCGAGGCCCCTCCGTGTGCCAAAAATAGGCCGCGGGCACAGCCGCGCCCAAAAACGAGCGACCGAAGGCCGGGGTCCCAAGTTCGTCCAGCGGAAAAATGCCCCAAAAACGGGTGTGCTATAGCCTTGGGGCGTGGGGCTGGCGAACTTCATCCGCCGGACTCGGAATGGGGCGAGACTTTGCGAGCCCCCTCCGTGTGCCAAAAATAGGCCGCGGGCACAGCCGTGCCCAAAAACGAGAGACCGAAGGCCGGGGCCCCAAGTTCGTCCAGCGGAAAAATGCCCCAAAAACGGGTGTGCTATAGCCTTGGGGCGTGGGGCTGGCGAACTTCGTCCGCCGGACTCGGAATGGGGCGAGACCTTGCGAGGCCCCTCCGTGTGCCAAAAATAGGCCGCGGGCACAGCCGCGCCCAAAAACGAGCGACCGAAGGCCGGGGTCCCAAGTTCGTCCAGCGGAAAAATGCCCCAAAAACGGGTGTGCTATAGCCTTGGGGCGTGGGGCTGGCGAAATTCGTCCGCCGGAATCGGAACGGGACGACACTTTGCGAGGCCCCTCCGTGTGCCAAAAATAGGCTGCGGGCACAGCCGCGCCCAAAAACGAGCGACCGATGGCCGGGGCCCCAAGTTCGTCCAGCGGAAAAATGCCTCAAAATCGGGTGTGCTATAGCCTTGGGGCGTGGGGCTGGCGAACTTCGCCCGCCGGACTCGGAATGGGGTGAGACTTTGCGAGGCCCCTCCGTGTGCCAAAAATAGGCCGCGGGAACAGCCACGACCAACAACGAGCGACCGAAAGCCGGGGCCCCAAGTTCGTCCAGCGGAAAAATGCCCCAAAAACGGGTGTGCTATAGCCTTGGGGCGTGGTGCTGGCAAACTTCGTCCGCCAGACTCGGAATGGGTCGAGACTTTGCGAGGCCCCTCCGTGTGCCAAAAATAGGCCGCGGGCACAGCCGCGCCCAAAAACGAGCGACCGAAGGCCGGGGCCCCAAGTTCGTCCAGCGGAAAAATGCCCCAAAAACGGGTGTGCTATAGCCTTGGGGCGTGGGGCTGGCGAACTTCGTCCGCCGGACTCGGAATGGGGCGAGACTTTGCGAGGCCCCTCCGGGTGCCAAAAATAGGACGCGGACACAGCCGCACCCCAAAACGAGCGACCGAAGGCCGGGGACCCAAGTTCGTCCAGCGGAAAAATTCCCCAAAAACGGGTGTGCTATAGCCTTGGGGCGTGGGGCTGGCAAACTTCATCCGCCGGACTCGGAATGGGGCGAGACTTTGCGAGGCCCCTCCGTGTGCCAAAAATAGGCCGCGGGCACAGCCGCGCCCAAAAACGAGCGACCGAAGGCCGGGGCCCCAAGTTCGTCCAGCGGAAAAATGCCCCAAAAACGGGTGTGCTATAGCCCTGGGGCGTGGGGCTGGCGAACTTCGTCCGCCGGACTCGGAATGGGGCGAGACTTTGCGAGGCCCCTCCAAGTGCCAAAAATAGGCCGCGGGCACAGCCGCGCCCAAAAACGTGCGACCGAAGGCCGGGGCCCCAAGTTCGTCCAGCGGAAAAATGCCCCAAAAAAGGGTGTGCTATAGCCTTGGGGCGTGGGGCTGGCGAATTTCCTCCGCCGGACTCGGAATGGGGCGAGACTTTGCGAGGCCACTCCGTGTGCCAAAAATAGGCCGCGGGCACAGCCGCATCCAAAAACGAGCGACCGAAGGCCGGGGCCCCAAGTTCATCCGGCGGAAAAATGCCCCAAAAATGGGTGTGCTATAGCCTTGGGACGTGGGGCACTCGGAATGGGGCGAGACTTTGCGAGGCCCCTCCGTGTGCCAAAAATAGGCCGCGGGCACAGCCGCGCCCAAAAACGAGCGACCGAAGGCCGGGGCCCCAAGTTCGTCCAGCGGAAAAATGCCCCAAAAACGGGTGTGCTATAGCCTTGGGGCGTGGGGCTGGCGAACTTCGTCCGCCGGACTTGGAATGGGGCGAGACTTTGCAAGGCCCCACCGTGTGCCAAAAATAGGCCGCGGGCACAGCCGCGCCAAAAAACGAGCGACCGAACGCCGGGGCTCCAAGTTCGTCCAGCGGAAAAATGCCCCAAAAACGGGTGTGCTATAGCCTTGGGGCGTGGGGCGGGCGAACTTCGTCCGCCGGACACGGAATGGGGCGAGACTTTGCGAGGCCCCTCCGTGTGCCAAAAATAGGCCGCGGGCACAGCCGCGCCCAAAAACGAGCGACCGAAGGCCGGGGCCCCAAGTTCGTCCAGCGGAAAAATGCCCCAAAAACGGGTGTGCTATAGCCTTGGGGCGTGGGGCTGGCGAACTTCGTCCGCCGGACTCGGAATGGGGCGAGACTTTGCGAGGCCACTCCGTGTGCCAAAAATAGGCCGCGGGCACAGCCGCGCCCAAAAACGAGCGACCGAAGGCCGGGGCCCCAATTTCATCCAGCGGAAAAATGCCCCAAAAATGGGTGTGCTATAGCCTTGGGGTGTGGGGCACTCGGAATGGGACGAGACTTTGCGAGGCCCCTCCGTGTGCCGAAAATAGGCCGCGGGCATAGCCGCACCCAAAAACGAGCGACCGAAGGCCGGGGCCCCAAGTTCGTCCAGCGGAAAAATGCCCCAAAAACGGGTGTGCTATAGCCTTGGGGCGTGGGGCTGGCGAACTTCGTCCGCCGGACTTGGAATGGGGCGAGACTTTGCTAGGCCCCTCCGTGTGCCAAAAATAGGCCGCAGGCACAGCCGCGCCCAAAAACGAGCGACCGAAGGCCGGGGCCCCAAGTTCGTCCAGCGGAAAAATGCCCCAAAAATGGGTGTGCTATAGCCTTGGGGCGTGGGGCGGGCGAACTTTGTCCGCCGGACTCGGAATGGGGAGAGACATTGCGAGGCCCCTCCGTGTGCCAAAAATAGGCCGCGGGCACAGCCGCGCCCAAAAACGAGCGACCGAAGGCCGGGGCCCCAATTTCATCCAGCGGAAAAATGCCCCAAAAATGGGTGTGCTATAGCCTTGGGGCGTGGGGCACTCGGAATGGGGAGAGACATTGCGAGGCCCCTCCGTGTGCCAAAAATAGGCCGCGGGCACAGCCGCGCCCAAAAACGAGCGACTGACGGCCGGGGCCCCAAGTTCGTCCTGCAGAAAAATGCCCCAAAAACGGGTGTGCTATAGCCTTGGGGCGTGGGGCTGGCGAACTTCGTCCGCCGGACTCGGAATGGGGCGAGACTTTGCGAGGCCCCTCCGTGTGCCAAAAATGGGCCGCGGGCACAGCCGCGCCCAAAAACGAGCGACCGAAGGCCGGGGCCCCAAGTTCGTCCAGCGGAAAAATGCCCCAAAAACGGGTGTGCTATAGCCTTGGGGCGTGGGGCTGGCGAACTTCGTCCGCCGGACTCAGAATGGGGCGAGACTTTGGGAGGCCCCTCCGTGTGCCAAAAATAGGCCACGGGCACAGCCGCGCCCAAAAACGAGCGACCGAAGGCCGGGGCCCCAAGTTCGTCCAGTGGAAAAATGCCCCAAAAACGGGTGTGCTAGGCGTGGGGCTGGCGAACTTCGTCCGCCGGACTCGGAATGGGGCTAGACTTTGGGAGGCCCCACCGTGTGCCAAAAATAGGCCGCGGGCACAGCCGCGCCCAAAAACGAGCGACCGAAGGCCGGGGCCCCAAGTTCGTCCAGCGGAAAAATGCCCCAAAAACGGGTGTGCTAGGCGTGGGGCTGGCGAACTTCGTCCGCCGGACTCGGAATGGGGCGAGACTTTGCGAGGCCCATCCGTGTGCCAAAAATAGGCCGTGGGCTACAAGCGACCGAAGGCCGGGGCCCGAAGTTCGTCCAGCGGAAAAATGCCCCAAAAACGGGTGTCCTATAGCCTTGGTGCGTGGGGCTGGCGAAGTTCGTCCGCCGGACTCGGAATGGGGCGAGACTTTGCGAGGCCCCTCCGTGTGCCAAAAATCGGCCGCAGGCACAGCCGCGCCCAAAAACGAGCGACCGAAGGCCGGGGCCCCAAGTTCGTCCTGCGGAAAAATACCCCAAAAACGGGTGTGCTATAGCCTAGGGGCGTGGGGCTGGCGAACTTCGTCCGCCGGACTCGGAATGGGGCGATACTTTGCGAGGCCCCTCCGTGTGCCAAAGATAGGCCGCGGGCACAGCCGCGCCAAAAAACGAGCGACCGAAGGCCGGGGCCCCAAGTTCATCCAGCGGAAAAATGCCCCAAAAACAGGTGTGCTATAGCCTTGGGGCGTGGGGCGGGCGAACTTCGTCCGCCGGACTCGGAATGGGGCGAGACTTTACGAGGCCCCTCCGTGTGCCAAAAATAGGCCACGGGCACAGCCGCGCCCAAAAACGAGTGACCGAAGGCCGGGGCCCCAAGTTCGTCCGGCGGAAAAATGCCCCAAAAACGGGTGTGCTATAGCCTTGGGGCGTGGGGCTGGCGAACTTCGTCCGCCGGACTCGGAATAGGGCGAGACTTTGCAAGGCCCCTCCGTGTGCCAAAAATAGGCCGCGGGCACAGCCGCGCCCAAAAACGAGCGACCGAAGGCCGGGGCCCCAAGTTCGTCCAGCGGAAAAATGCCCCAAAAACGGGTGTGCTATAGCCTTGGGGCGTGGGGTTGGCGAACTTCGTCCGCCGGACTCGGAATGGGGCGAGACTTTGGGAGGCCCCACCGTGTGCCAAAAATAGGCCACGGACACAGCCGCGCCCAAAAACGAGCGACCGAAGGCCGGGGCCCCAAGTTCGTCCAGCGGAAAAATGCCCCAAAAACGGGTGTGCTAGGCGTGGGGCTGGCGAACTTCGTCCGCCGGACTCGGAATGGGGCGAGACTTTGCGAGTCCCATCCGTGTGCCAAAAATAGGCCGCGGGCACAGCCGCGCCCAAAAACAAGCGACCGAAGGCCGGGGCCCGAAGTTCGTCCAGCGGAAAAATGCCCCAAAAACGGGTGTCCTATAGCCTTGGTGCGTGGGGCTGGCGAACTTCGTCCGCTGGACTCGGAATGGGGCGAGACTTTGCGAGGCCCCTCCATGTGCCAAAAATCAGCCGCAGGCACAGCCGCGCCCAAAAACGAGCGACCGAAGGCCGGGGCCCCAAGTTCGTCCTGCGGAAAAATACCCCAAAAACGGGTGTGCTATAGCCTTGGGGCGTGGGGCTGGCGAACTTCGTCCGCCGGACTCGGAATGGGGCGAGACTTTGCGAGGCCCCTCCGTGTGCCAAAAATAGGGCGCGGGCACAGCCGTGCCCAAAAACGAGCGACCGAAGGCCGGGGCCCCAAGTTCGTCCAGAGGATAAATGCCCCAAAAACGGGTGTGCTATAGCGTTGGGGTGTGGGGCTGGCGAACTTCGTCCGCCGGACTCGGAATGGGGCGAGACTTTGCGAGGCCCCTCCGTGTGCCAAAAATAGGCCGCGGGCCCAGCCGCGCCCAAAAACGAGCGACCGAAGGCCGGGGCCCCAAGTTCGTCCAGCGGAAAAATGCCTCAAAAACGGGTGTGCTATAGCCTTGGGGCGTGGGGCTGGCGAACTTCGTCCGCCGGACTCGGAATGGGGCGAGACTTTGGGAGGCCCCACCGTGTGCCAAAAATAGGCCACGGGCACAGCCGCGCCCAAAAACGAGCGACCGAAGGTCGGGGCCCCAAGTTCGTCCAGCGGAAAAATGCCCCAAAAACGGGTGTGCTAGGCGTGGGGCAGGCGAACTTCGTCCGCCGGACTCGGAAAGGGGCGAGACTTTGCGAGGCCCATCCGTGTGCCAAAAATAGGCCGCGGGCACAGCCGCGCCCAAAAACAAGCGACCGAAGGCCGGGGCCCGAAGTTCGTCCAGCGGAAAAATACCCCAAAAACGGGTGTCCTATAGCCTTGGTGCGTGGGGCTGGCGAACTTCGTCCGCCGGACTCGGAATGGGGCGAGACTTTGCGAGGCCCCTCCGTGTGCCAAAAATCGGCCGCAGGCACAGCCGCGCCCAAAAACGAGCGACCGAAGGCCGGGGCCCCAAGTTCGTCCAGCGGAAAAATGCCCCAAAAATGGGTGTGCAATAGCCTTGGGGCGTGGGTCTGGCGAACTTCGTCCGCCAGACTCGGAATGGGGCGAGACTTTGCGTGGCCCCTCCGTGTGCCAAAAATAGGCCACGGGCACAGCCGCGCCCAAAAACGAGCGACCGAAGGCCGGGGCCCCAAGTTCGTCCAGCGGAAAAATGCCCCAAAAACGGGTGTGCTAGGCGTGGGGCTGGCGAACTTCGTCCGCCGGACTCGGAATGGGGCGAGACTCTGCGAGGCCCATCCATGTGCCAAAGATAGGCCGCGGGCACAGCCGCGCCCAAAAACAAGCGACCGAAGGCCGGGGCCCGAAGTTCGTCCAGCGGAAAAATGCCCCAAAAACGGGTGTCCTATAGCCTTGGTGCGTGGGGCTGGCGAACTTCGTCCGCCGGACTCGGAATGGGGCGAGGCTTTGCGAGGCCCCTCCGTGTGCCAAAACTCGGCCGCAGGCACAGCCGCGCCCAAAAACGAGCGACCGAAGGCCGGGGCCCCAAGTTCGTCCTGCGGAAAAATACCCCAAAAACGGGTGTGCTATAGCCTTGGGGCGTGGGGCTGGCGAGCTTCGTCCGCCGGACTCGGAATGGGGTGAGACTTTGCGAGGCCCCTCCGTGTGCCAACAATAGGGCGCGGGCACAGCCGTGCCCAAAAACGAGCGACCGAAGGCCGGGGCCCCAAGTTCGTCCAGAGGATAAATGCCCCAAAAACGGGTGTGCTATAGCCTTGGGGTGTGGGGCTGGCGAACTTCGTCCGCCGGACTCGGAATGGGGCGAGACTTTGCGAGGCCCCTCCGTGTGCCAAAAATAGGCCTCGGGCACAGCCGCGCCCAAAAACGAGCGACCGAAGGCCGGGGCCCCAAGTTCGTCCAGCGGAAAAATGCCCCAAAAACGGGTGTGCAATAGCCTTGGGGCGTGGGTCTGGCGCACTTCGTCCGCCAGACTCGGAATGGGGCGAGACTTTGCGAGGCCCCTCCGTGTGCCAAAAATAGGCCGCGGGCACAGCCGTGCCCAAAAACGAGCGACCGAAGGTCGGGGCCCCAAATTTGTCCAGCGGAAAAATGCCCCAAAAACGGGTGTGCTATAGCCTTGGGGCGTGGGGCTGGCGAACTTCGTCCGCCGGACTCGGAATGGGGCGAGACTTTGCGAGGCCCCTCCGTGTGCCAAAAATAGGCCACGGGCACAGCCGCGCCCAAAAACGAGCGACCGAAGGCCGGGGCACCAAGTTAGTCCAGCGGAAAAATGCCCCAAAAACGGGTGTGCTATAGCCTTAGGGCGTGGGGCTGGCGAACTTCGTCCGCCGGACTCGGAATGGGGCGAGACTATGCGAGGCCCCTCCGTGCGCCAAAAATAGGCCGTGGGCACAGCCGCGCCCAAAAACGATCGACCGAAGTCCGGGGCCCCAAGTTCGTCCAGCGGAAAAATGCCCCAAAAACGGGTGTGCTAGGCGTGGGGCTGGCGAACTTCGTTCGTCGGACTCGGAATGGGGCGAGACTTTGCGAGGCCCATCTGTGTGCCAAAAATAGGCCGCGGGCACAGCCGCGCCCAAAAACAAGCGACCGAAGGCCGGGGCCCGAAGTTCGTCCAGCGGAAAAATGCCCAAAAAACGGGTGTCCTATAGCCTTGGTGCGTGGGGCTGGCGAACTTCGTCCGCTGGACTCGGAATGGGGCGAGACTTTGCGAGGCCCCTCCGTGTGCCAAAAATCGGCCGCAGGCACAGCCGCGCCCAAAAACGAGCAACCGAAGGCCGGGGCCCCAAGTTCGTCCAGCGGAAAAATACCCCAAAAACGGGTGTGCTATAGCCTTGGGGCGTGGGGCTGGCGAACTTCGTCCGCCGGACTCGGAATGGGGCGAGACTTTGCGAGGCCCCTCCGCGTGCCAAAAATAGGGCGCGGGCACAGCCGCGCCCAAAAACGAGCGACCGAAGGCCGGGGCCCCAAGTTCGTCCAGAGGAAAAATGCCCCAAAAACGGGTGTGCTATAGCCTTGGGGCGTGGGGCTGGCGAACTTCGTCCGCCGGACTCAGAATGGGGCGAGACTTTGCGAGGCCCCTCCGTGTGCCAAAAATAGGCCGCGGGCACAGCCGCGCCCAAAAACGAGCGACCGAAGGCCGGGGCCCCAAGTTCGTCCAGCGGAAAAATGCCCAAAAAACGGGTGTGCTATAGCCTTGGGGCGTGGGGCTGGCGAACTTCGTCCGCCGGACTCGGAATGGGGCGAGACTTTGCGAGGCCCCTACGTGTGCCAAAAATAGGCCGCGGGCACAGCCGTGCCCAAAAACGAGCGACCAAAGGTCGGGGCCCCAAGTTCGTCCAGCGGAAAAATGCCCCAAAAACGGGTGTGCTATAGCCTTGGGGCGTGGGGCTGGCGAACTTCGTCCGCCGGACTCGGAATGGGGCGAGACTTTGCGAGGCCCCTCCGTGGGCCAAAAATAGGCCGCGGGCACAGCCGCGCCCAAAAACGAAAGACCGGAGGCCGGGGCCCCAAGTTCGTCCAGCGGAAAAATGCCCCAAAAACGGGTGTGCTATAGCCTTGGGGCGTGGGGCTGGCGAACTTCGTCCGCCGGATTCGGAATGGGGAGAGACTTTGCGAGGCCCCGCCGTGTGCCAAAAATAGGGCGCGGGCACAGCCACGCCCAAAAACAAGCGACCGAAGGCCGGGGCCCCAAGTTCGTCCAGCGGAAAAATGCCCCAAAAACGGTTGTGCTATAGCCTTGGGGCGTGGGGCTGGCGAACTTTGTCCGCCGGACTCGTAATGAGGCGAGACTTTGCGAGGCCCCTCCGTGTGCCAAAAATAGGCCGCGGGCACAGCCGCGCCCAAAAACGAGCGACCGAAGGCCGGGGCCCCAAGTTCGTCCAGCGGAAAAATGCCCCAAAAACGGGTGTGCTATAGCCTTGGGGCGTGGGGCTGGCGAACTTCGTCCGCCGGACTCGGAATGGGGCGAGACTTTGCGAGGCCCCTCCATGTGCCAAAAATAGGCCGCGGGCACAGCCGCGCCCAAAAACGAGCGACCGAAGGCCGGGGCCCCAAGTTCGTCCAGCGGAAAAATGCCCCAAAAACGGGTGTGCTATAGCCTTGGGGCGTGGGGCTGGCGAACTTCGTCTGCCGGACTCGGAATGAGGCGAGACTTTGCGAGGCCCCTCCGTGTGCCAAAAATAGGCCGCGGCCACAGCCGCGCCCAAAAACGAGCGACCGAAGGCCGGGGCCCCAAGTTCGTCCAGCGGAAAAATGCCCCAAAAATGGGTGTGCTATAGCCTTGGGGCGTGGGCCTGGCGAACTTCGTCCGCCGCACTCGGAATGGGGCGAGACTTTGCGAGGCCCCTCCGTGTGCCAAAAATAGGCCACGGGCACAGCCGCGCCCAAAAACGAGCGACCGAAGGCCGGGGCCCCAAGTTCGTCCGGCGGAAAAATGCCCCAAAAACGGGTGTGCTATAGCCTTGGGGCGTGGGGCTGGCGAACTTCGTCCGCCGGACTCGGAATGGGACGAGACTTTGCGAGGCCCCTCCGTGTGCCAAAAATAGGCTGTGGGCACCGCCGCTCCCAAAAACGAGCGACCGAAGGCCGGGGCCCCAAGTTCGTCCAGCGGAAAAATGCCCCAAAAACGGGTGTGCTATAGCCTTGGGGCGTGGGGCTGGCGAACTTCATCCGCCGGACTCGGAATGGGGCGAGACTTTGCAAGGCCCCTCCGTGTACCAAAAAAAGGCCGCGGGCACAGCCGCGCCCAAAAACGAGCGACCGAAGGCCGGGGCCCCAAGTTCATCCAGCGGAAAAATGCCCCAAAAATGGGTGTGCTATAGCCTTGGGGCGTGGGGCTGGCGAACTTCGTCCGCCGGACTCGGAATAGTGTGAGACTTTGCGAGGCCCCTCCGTGTGCCAAAAATAGGCCGCGGGCACAGCCGCGCCCAAAAACGAGCGACCGAAGGCCGGGGCCCCAAGTTCGTCCAGCGGAAAAATGCCCCAAAAACGGGTGTGATATAGCCTTGGGGCGTGGGGCTGGCGAACTTCGTCCGCCGGACTCGGAATGGGACGAGACTTTACGAGGCCCCTCCGTGTGCCAAAAATAGGCCGCGGGCACAGCCGCGCCCAAAATCGAGCGACCGAAGGCCGGGGCCCCAAGTTCGTCCAGCGGAAAAATGCCCCAAAAACGGGTGTGCTATAGCCTTGCGGCGTGGGGCTGGCGAACTTCGTCCGCCGGACTCGGAATGGGGTGAGACTTTGCGAGGCCCCGCCGTGTGCCAAAAATAGGCCGCGGGCACAGCCACGCCCAAAAACGAGCGACCGAAGGCCGGGGCCCCAAGTTCGTCCAGCGGAAAAATGCCCCAAAAACGGGTGTGCTATAGCCTTGGGGCGTGGGGATGGCGAACTTCGTCCGCCGGACTCGGAATGGGGTGAGACTTTGCGAGGCCCCGCCGTGTGCCAAAAATAGGCCGCGGGCACAGCCACGCCCAAAAACGAGCGACCGAAGGCCGGGGCCCCAAGTTCGTCCAGCGGAAAAATGCCCCAAAAACGGGTGTGCTATAGCCTTGGGGCGTGGGGCTGGCGAACTTCGTCCACCGGACTCAGAATGAGGCGAGACTTTGCGAGGCCCCTCCGTGTGCCAAAAATAGGCCGCGGGCACAGCCGCGCCCAAAAACGAGTGACCGAAGGCCGGGGCACCAAGTTCGTCCAGCGGAAAAATGCCCCAAAAACGGGTGTGCTATAGCCTTGGGGCGTGGGGCTGGCGAACTTCGTCCGCAGGACTCGGAATGGGGCGAGACTTTGCGAGGCCCCTCCATGTGCCAAAAATAGGCCGCGGGCACAGCCGCGCCCAAAAACGGGCGACCGAAGGCCGGGGCCCCAAGTTCGTCCAGCGGAAAAATGCCCCAAAAACGGGTGTGCTATAGCCTTGGGGCGTGGGCCTGGCGAACTTCGTCCGCCGCACTCGGAATGGGGCGAGACTTTACGAGGCCCCTCCGTGTGCCAAAAATAGGCCACGGGCACAGCCGCGCCCAAAAACGAGCGACCGAAGGCCGGGGCCCCAAGTTCGTCCGGCGGAAAAATGCCCCAAAAACGGGTGTGCTATAGCCTTGGGGCGTGGGGCTGGCGAACTTCGTCCGCCGGACTCGGAATGGGACGAGACTTTGCGAGGCCCCTCCGTGTGCCAAAAATAGGCTGTGGGCACAGCCGCGCCCAAAAACGAGCGACCGAAGGCCGGGGCCCCAAGTTCGTCCAGCGGAAAAATGCCCCAAAAACGGGTGTGCTATAGCCTTGGGGCGTGGGGCTGGCGAACTTCATCCGCCGGACTCGGAATGGGGCGAGACTTTGCAAGGCCCCTCCGTGTACCAAAAAAAGGCCGCGGGCACAGCCGCGCCCAAAAACGAGCGACCGAAGGCCGGGGCCCCAAGTTCATCCAGCGGAAAAATGCCCCAAAAATGGGTGTGCTATAGCCTTGGGGCGTGGGGCTGGCGAACTTCGTCCGCCGGACTCGGAATAGTGTGAGACTTTGCGAGTCCCCTCCGTGTGCCAAAAATAGGCCGCGGGCACAGCCGCGCCCAAAAACGAGCGACCGAAGGCCGGGGCCCCAAGTTCGTCCAGCGGAAAAATGCCCCAAAAACGGGTGTGATATAGCCTTGGGGCGTGGGGCTGGCGAACTTCGTCCGCCGGACTCGGAATGGGACGAGACTTTACGAGGCCCCTCCGTGTGCCAAAAATAGGCTGCGGGCACAGCCGCGCCCAAAATCGAGCGACCGAAGGCCGGGGCCCCAAGTTCGTCCAGCGGAAAAATGCCCCAAAAACGGGTGTGCTATAGCCTTGGGGCGTGGGGCTGGCGAACTTCGTCCGCCGGACTCGGAATGGGGTGAGACTTTGCGAGGCCCCGCCGTGTGCCAAAAATAGGCCGCGGGCACAGCCACGCCCAAAAACGAGCGACCGAAGGCCGGGGCCCCAAGTTCGTCCAGCGGAAAAATGCCCCAAAAACGGGTGTGCTATAGCCTTGGGGCGTGGGGATGGCGAACTTCGTCCGCCGGACTCGGAATGGGGTGAGACTTTGCGAGGCCCCGCCGTGTGCCAAAAATAGGCCGCGGGCACAGCCACGCCCAAAAACGAGCGACCGAAGGCCGGGGCCCCAAGTTCGTCCAGCGGAAAAATGCCCCAAAAACGGGTGTGCTATAGCCTTGGGGCGTGGGGCTGGCGAACTTCGTCCACCGGACTCAGAATGAGGCGAGACTTTGCGAGGCCCCTCCGTGTGCCAAAAATAGGCCGCGGGCACAGCCGCGCCCAAAAACGAGTGACCGAAGGCCGGGGCACCAAGTTCGTCCAGCGGAAAAATGCCCCAAAAACGGGTGTGCTATAGCCTTGGGGCGTGGGGCTGGCGAACTTCGTCCGCAGGACTCGGAATGGGGCGAGACTTTGCGAGGCCCCTCCATGTGCCAAAAATAGGCCGCGGGCACAGCCGCGCCCAAAAACGGGCGACCGAAGGCCGGGGCCCCAAGTTCGTCCAGCGGAAAAATGCCCCAAAAACGGGTGTGCTATAGCCTTGGGGCGTGGGGCTGGCGAACTTCGTCCGCCGCACTCGGAATGGGGCGAGACTTTGCGAAGCCCCTCCGTGTGCCAAAAATAGGCCACGGGCACAGCCGCGCCCAAAAACGAGCGACCGAAGGCCGGGGCCCCAAGTTCATCCAGCGGAAAAATGCCCCAAAAATGGGTGTGCTATAGCCTTGGGGCGTGGGGCTGGCGAACTTCGTCCGCCGGACTCGGAATAGTGTGAGACTTTGCGAGGCCCCTCCGTGTGCCAAAAATAGGCTGCGGGCACAGCCGCGCCCAAAAACGAGCGACCGAAGGCCGGGGCCCCAAGTTCGTCCAGCGGAAAAATGCCCCAAAAACGGGTGTGATATAGCCTTGGGGCGTGGGGCTGGCGAACTTCGTCCGCCGGACTCGGAATGGGACGAGACTTTACGAGGCCCCTCCGTGTGCCAAAAATAGGCCGCGGGCACAGCCGCGCCCAAAATCGAGCGACCGAAGGCCGGGGCCCCAAGTTCGTCCAGCGGAAAAATGCCCCAAAAACGGGTGTGCTATAGCCTTGGGGCGTGGGGCTGGCGAACTTCGTCCGCCGGACTCGGAATGGGGTGAGACTTTGCGAGGCCCCGCCGTGTGCCAAAAATAGGCCGCGGGCACAGCCACGCCCAAAAACGAGCGACCGAAGGCCGGGGCCCCAAGTTCGTCCAGCGGAAAAATGCCCCAAAAACGGGTGTGCTATAGCCTTGGGGCGTGGGGATGGCGAACTTCGTCCGCCGGACTCGGAATGGGGTGAGACTTTGCGAGGCCCCGCCGTGTGCCAAAAATAGGCCGCGGGCACAGCCACGCCCTAAAACGAGCGACCGAAGGCCGGGGCCCCAAGTTCATCCAGCGGAAAAATGCCCCAAAAACGGGTGTGCTATAGCCTTGGGGCGTGGGGCTGGCGAACTTCGTCCACCGGACTCAGAATGAGGCGAGACTTTGCGAGGCCCCTCCGTGTGCCAAAAATAGGCCGCGGGCACAGCCGCGCCCAAAAACGAGTGACCGAAGGCCGGGGCACCAAGTTCGTCCAGCGGAAAAATGCCCCAAAAACGGGTGTGCTATAGCCTTGGGGCGTGGGGCTGGCGAACTTCATCCGCCGGACTCGGAATGGGGCGAGACTTTGCAAGGCCCCTCCGTGTACCAAAAAAAGGCCGCGGGCACAGCCGCGCCCAAAAACGAGCGACCGAAGGCCGGGGCCCCAAGTTCATCCGGCGGAAAAATGCCCCAAAAATGGGTGTGCTATAGCCTTGGGGCGTGGGGCTGGCGAACTTCGTCCGCCGGACTCGGAATAGTGTGAGACTTTGCGAGGCCCCTCCGTGTGCCAAAAATAGGCCGCGGGCACAGCCGCGCCCAAAAACGAGCGACCGAAGGCCGGGGCCCCAAGTTCGTCCAGCGGAAAAATGCCCCAAAAACGGGTGTGATATAGCCTTGGGGCGTGGGGCTGGCGAACTTCGTCCGCCGGACTCGGAATGGGACGAGACTTTACGAGGCCCCTCCGTGTGCCAAAAATAGGCCGCGGGCACAGCCGCGCCCAAAATCGAGCGACCGAAGGCCGGGGCCCCAAGTTCGTCCAGCGGAAAAATGCCCCAAAAACGGGTGTGCTATAGCCTTGGGGCGTGGGGCTGGCGAACTTCGTCCGCCGGACTCGGAATGGGGTGAGACTTTGCGAGGCCCCGCCGTGTGCCAAAAATAGGCCGCGGGCACAGCCACGCCCAAAAACGAGCGACCGAAGGCCGGGGTCCCAAGTTCGTCCAGCGGAAAAATGCCCCAAAAACGGGTGTGCTATAGCCTTGGGGCGTGGGGATGGCGAACTTCGTCCGCCGGACTCGGAATGGGGTGAGACTTTGCGAGGCCCCGCCGTGTGCCAAAAATAGGCCGCGGGCACAGCCACGCCCAAAAACGAGCGACCGAAGGCCGGGGCCCCAAGTTCGTCCAGCGGAAAAATGCCCCAAAAACGGGTGTGCTATAGCCTTGGGGCGTGGGGCTGGCGAACTTCGTCCACCGGACTCAGAATGAGGCGAGACTTTGCGAGGCCCCTCCGTGTGCCAAAAATAGGCCGCGGGCACAGCCGCGCCCAAAAACGAGTGACCGAAGGCCGGGGCACCAAGTTCGTCCAGCGGAAAAATGCCCCAAAAACTGGTGTGCTATAGCCTTGGGGCGTGGGGCTGGCGAACTTCGTCCGCAGGACTCGGAATGGGGCGAGACTTTGCGAGGCCCCTCCATGTGCCAAAAATAGGCCGCGGGCACAGCCGCGCCCAAAAACGGGCGACCGAAGGCCGGGGCCCCAAGTTCGTCCAGCGGAAAAATGCCCCAAAAACGGGTGTGCTATAGCCTTGGGGCGTGGGGCTGGCGAACTTCAGCCGCCGGACTCGGAATGGGGCGAGACTTTGCAAGGCCCCTCCGTGTACCAAAAAAAGGCCGCGGGCACAGCCGCGCCCAAAAACGAGCGACCGAAGGCCGGGGCCCCAAGTTCGTCCAGCGGAAAAATGCCCCAAAAACGGGTGTGCTATAGCCTTGGGGCGTGGGGCTGGCGAACTTCGTCCGCCGGACTCGTAATGAGGCGAGACTTTGCGAGGCCCCTCCGTGTGCCAAAAATAGGCCGCGGGCACAGCCGCGCCCAAAAACGAGCGACCGAAGGCCGGGGCCCCAAGTTCGTCCAGCGGAAAAATGCCCCAAAAACGGGTGTGCTATAGCCTTGGGGCGTGGGGCTGGCGAACTTCGTCCGCCGGACTCGGAATGGGGCGAGACTTTGCGAGGCCCCTCCATGTGCCAAAAATAGGCCGCGGGCACAGCCGCGCCCAAAAACGAGCGACCGAAGGCCGGGGCCCCAAGTTCGTCCAGCGGAAAAATGCCCCAAAAACGGGTGTGCTATAGCCTTGGGGCGTGGGGCTGGCGAACTTCGTCCGCCGGACTCGGAATGAGGCGAGACTTTGCGAGGCCCCTCCGTGTGCCAAAAATAGGCCGCGGCCACAGCCGCGCCCAAAAACGAGCGACCGAAGGCCGGGGCCCCAAGTTCGTCCAGCGGAAAAATGCCCCAAAAACGGGTGTGCTATAGCCTTGGGGCGTGGGCCTGGCGAACTTCGTCCGCCGCACTCGGAATGGGACGGGATTTGCGAGGCCCCTCCGTGTGCCAAAAATAGGCCACGGGCACAGCCGCGCCCAAAAACGAGCGACCGAAGGCCGGGGCCCCAAGTTCGTCCGGCGGAAAAATGCCCCAAAAACGGGTGTGCTATAGCCTTGGGGCGTGGGGCTGGCGAACTTCGTCCGCCGGATTGGAATGGGACGAGACTTTGCGAGGCCCCTCCGTGTGCCAAAAATAGGCTGTGGGCACAGCCGCGCCCAAAAACGAGCGACCGAAGGCCGGGGCCCCAAGTTCGTCCAGCGGAAAAATGCCCCAAAAACGGGTGTGCTATAGCCTTGGGGCGTGGGGCTGGCGAACTTCATCCGCCGGACTCGGAATGGGGCGAGACTTTGCAAGGCCCCTCCGTGTACCAAAAAAAGGCCGCGGGCACAGCCGCGCCAAAAAACGAGTGACCGAAGGCCGGGGCCCCAAGTTCATCCAGCAGAAAAATGCCCCAAAAATGGGTGTGCTATAGCCTTGGGGCGTGGGGCTGGCGAACTTCGTCCGCCGGACTCGGAATAGTGTGAGACTTTGCGAGGCCCCTCCGTGTGCCAAAAATAGGCCGCGGGCACAGCCGCGCCCAAAAACGAGCGACCGAAGGCCGGGGCCCCAAGTTCGTCCAGCGGAAAAATGCCCCAAAAACGGGTGTGATATAGCCTTGGGGCGTGGGGCTGGCGAACTTCGTCCGCCGGACTCGGAATGGGACGAGACTTTACGAGGCCCCTCCGTGTGCCAAAAATAGGCCGCGGGCACAGCCGCGCCCAAAATCGAGCGACCGAAGGCCGGGGCCCCAAGTTCGTCCAGCGGAAAAATGCCCCAAAAACGGGTGTGCTATAGCCTTGGGGCGTGGGCTGGCGAACTTCGTCCGCCGGACTCGGAATGGGGTGAGACTTTACGAGGCCCCGCCGTGTGCCAAAAATAGGCCGCGGGCACAGCCACGCCCAAAAACGAGCGACCGAAGGCCGGGGCCCCAAGTTCGTCCAGCGGAAAAATGCCCCAAAAACGGGTGTGCTATAGCCTTGGGGCGTGGGGATGGCGAACTTCGTCCGCCGGACTCGGAATGGGGTGAGACTTTGCGAGGCCCCGCCGTGTGCCAAAAATAGGCCGCGGGCACAGCCACGCCCAAAAACGAGCGACCGAAGGCCGGGGCCCCAAGTTCGTCCAGTGGAAAAATGCCCCAAAAACGGGTGTGCTATAGCCTTGGGGCGTGGGGCTGGCGAACTTCATCCGCCGGACTCAGAATGAGGCGAGACTTTGCGAGGCCCCTCCGTGTGCCAAAAATAGGCCGCGGGCACAGCCGCGCCCAAAAACGAGTGACCGAAGGCCGGGGCACCAAGTTCGTCCAGCGGAAAAATGCCCCAAAAACGGGTGTGCTATAGCCTTGGGGCGTGGGGCTGGCGAACTTCGTCCGCAGGACTCGGAATGGGGCGAGACTTTGCGAGGCCCCTCCATGTGCCAAAAATAGGCCGCGGGCACAGCCGCGCCCAAAAACGGGCGACCGAAGGCCGGGGCCCCAAGTTCGTCCAGCGGAAAAATGCCCCAAAAACGGGTGTGCTATAGCCTTGGGGCGTGGGGCTGGCGAACTTCAGCTGCCGGACTCGGAATGGGGCGAGACTTTGCAAGGCCCCTCCGTGTACCAAAGAAAGGCCGCGGGCACAGCCGCGCCCAAAAACGAGCGACCGAAGGCCGGGGCCCCACGTTCGTCCAGCGGAAAAATGCCCCAAAAACGGGTGTGCTATAGCCTTGGGGCGTGGGGCTGGCGAACTTCGTCCGCCGGACTCGGAATGGGGCGAGACTTTGTGAGGCCCCTCCGTGTGCCAAAATTAGGCCGCGGGCACAGCCGCGCCCAAAAACGAGCGACCGAAGGCCGGGGCCCCAAGTTCGTCCAGCGGAAAAATGCCCCAAAAACGGGTGTGCTATAGCCTTGGGGCGTGGGGCTGGCGAACTTCGTCCGCCGGACTCGGAATGGGGCGAGACTTTGCGAGCCCCTCCGTGTGCCAAAAATAGGCCGCGGGCACAGCCACGCCCAAAAACGAGCGACCAAAGGCCGGGGCCCTAAGTTCGTCCATTTCCGAAAAACGGGTGTGCTATAGCCTTGGGGCGTGGGGCCGGCGAACTTCGTCCGCCGGACTCGGAATGGGGCGAGACTTTGCGAGGCCCCTCCATGTGCCAAAAATAGGCCGCGGGCACAGCCGCGCCCAAAAACGAGCGACCGAGGCCGGGGCCCCAAGTTCGTCCAGCGGAAAAATGCCCCAAAAACGGTTGTGCTATAGCCTTGGGGTGTGGGGCTGGCGAACTTCATCCGCCGGACTCGGAATGGGGCGAGACTTTGCGAGGCCCCTCCGTGTGCCAAAAATAGGCCACGGGCACAGCCGCGCCCAAAAACGAGCGACCGAAGGCCGGGGCCCCAAGTTCGTCCAGCAGAAAAATGCCCCAAAAACGGGTGTGCTATAGCCTTGGGGCGTGGGGCTGGCGGACTTCGTCTGCCGGACTCCGCCTGCCGGACTCGGAATGTATCGAGACTTTGCGAGGCCCCTCCGTGTGCCAAAAATAGGCCGCGGGCACAGCCGCGCCCAAAAATGAGCGACCGAAGGCCGGGGCCCCAAGTTCGTCCAGCAGAAAAATGCCCCAAAAACGGGTATGCTATAGCCTTGGGGCGTGGGGCTGGCGGACTTCGTCTGCCGGACTCCGCCTGCCGGACTCGGAATGGGTCGAGACTTTGCGAGGCCCCTCCGTGTGCCAAAAATAGGCCGCGGGCAGAGCCGCGCCAAAAAACGAGCGACCGAAGGCCGGGGCCCCAAGTTCGTCCAGCGGAAAAATGCCCCAAAAACGGGTGTGCTATAGCCTTGGGGCGTGGGGCTGGCAAACTTCGTCCGCCGGACTCGGAATGGGGCGAGACTTTGCGAGGCCCCTCCGTGTGCCAAAAATAGGCCGCGGGCACAGCCGCGCCCAAAAACGAGCGACCGAAGGCCGGGGCCCCAAGTTCGTCCAGCGGAAAAATGCCCCAAAAACGGGTGTGCTATAGCCTTGGGGCGTGGGGCTGACGAACTTCGTCCGCCGGACTCGGAATGGGGCAAGACTTTGCGAGGCCCCTCCGTGTGCCAAAACTAGGCCGCGGGTACAGCCGCGCCCAAAAACGAGCGACCGAAGGCCGGGGCCCCAAGTTCGTCCATCGGAAAAATGCCCCAAAAACTGGTGTGCTATAGCCTTGGGGCGTGGGGCTGGCGAACTTCGTCCGCCGGACTCGGAATGGGGCGAGACTTTGCGAGGCCCCTCCGTGTGCCAAAAATAGGCCGCGGGCACAGCCGCGCCCAAAAACGAGCGATCGAAGGCCGGGGCCCCAAGTTCATCCAGCGGAAAAATGCCCCAAAAACGGGTGTGCTATAGCCTTAGGGCGTGGGGCCGGCGAACTTCGTCCGCCGGACTCAGAATGGGACGAGACTTTGTGAGGCCCCTCCGTGTGCCAAAAATAGGCCCCGGGCATAGCCGCGCCCAAAAATGAGAGACCGAAGGCCGGGGCCCCAAGTTCGCCCAGCGGAAAAATGCCCCAAAAACGGGTGTGCTATAGCCTTGGGACGTGGGGCTGGCGAACTTCGTCCGCCGGACTCGGAATGGGGCGAGACTTTGTGAGGCCCCTCCGTGTGCCAAAAATAGGCCGCGGGCACAGCCGCGCCCAAAAACGAGCGACCGAAGGCCGGGGCCCCAAGTTCGTCCAGCGGAAAAATGCCCCAAAAACGGGTGTGCTATAGCCTTGGAGCGTGGGGCTGGCGAACTTCGTCCGCCGGACTCGGAATGGGGCAAGACTTTGCGAGGCCCCTCCGCGTGCCAAAACTAGGCCGCGGGTACAGCCGCGCCCAAAAACGAGCGACCGAAGGCCGGGGCCCCAAGTTCGTCCAGCGGAAAAATGCCCCAAAAACGGGTGTGCTATAGCCTTGGGGCGTGGGGCTGGCGAAGTTCGTCCGCCGGACTCAGAATGGGGCGAGACTTTGCGAGGCCCCTCCGTGTGCCAAAAATAGGCCGCGGGCACAGCCGCGCCCAAAAACGAGCGACCGAAGGCCGGGGCCCCGAGTTCGTCCAGCGGAAAAATGCCCCAAAAACTGGTGTGCTATAGCCTTGGGGCGTGGGGCTGGCGAACTTCGTCCGCCGGACTCGGAATGGGGCGAGACTTTGCGAGGCCCCTCCGTGTGCCAAAAATAGGCCGCGGGCACAGCCGCGCCCAAAAACGAGCGACCGAAGGCCGGGGCCCCAAGTTCGTCCAGCGGAAAAATGCCCCAAAAACTGGTGTGCTATAGCCTTGGGGCGTGGGGCTGGCGAACTTCGTCCGCCGGACTCGGAATGGGGCGAGACTTTGCGAGGCCCCTCCGTGTGCCAAAAATAGGCCGCGGGCACAGCCGCGCCCAAAAACGAGCGATCGAAGGCCGGGGCCCCAAGTTCATCCAGCGGAAAAATGCCCCAAAAACGGGTGTGCTATAGCCTTGGGGCGTGGGGCCGGCGAACTTCGTCCGCCGGACTCAGAATGGGACGAGACTTTGTGAGGCCCCTCCGTGTGCCAAAAATAGGCCCCGGGCACAGCCGCGCCCAAAAATGAGAGACCGAAGGCCGGGGCCCCGAAGTTCGCCCAGCGGAAAAATGCCCCAAAAACGGGTGTGCTATAGCCTTGGGGCGTGGGGCTGGCAAACTTCGTCCGCCGGACTCGGAATGGGGCGAGACTTTGCGAGGCCCCTCCGTGTGCCAAAAATAGGCCGCGGGCACAGCCGCGCCCAAAAACGAGCGACCGAAGGCCGGGGCCCCAAGTTCGTCCAGCGGAAAAATGCCCCAAAAACGGGTGTGCTATAGCCTTGGGGCGTGGGGCTGGCGAACTTCGTCGGCCGGACTCGGAATGGGGCAAGACTTTGCGAGGCCCATCCGCGTGCCAAAACTAGGCCGCGGGTACAGCCGCGCCCAAAAACGAGCGACCGAAGGCCGGGGCCCCAAGTTCGTCCAGCGGAAAAATGCCCCAAAAACTGGTGTGCTATAGCCTTGGGGCGTGGGGCTGGCGAACTTCGTCCGCCGGACTCGGAATGGGGCGAGACTTTGCGAGGCCCCTCCGTGTGCCAAAAATAGGCCGCGGGCACAGCCGCGCCCAAAAACGAGCGATCGAAGGCCGGGGCCCCAAGTTCATCCAGCGGAAAAATGCCCCAAAAACGGGTGTGCTATAGCCTTAGGGCGTGGGGCCGGCGAACTTCGTCCGCCGGACTCAGAATGGGACGAGACTTTGTGAGGCCCCTCCGTGTGCCAAAAATAGGCCCCGGGCACAGCCGCGCCCAAAAATGAGAGACCGAAGGCCGGGGCCCCGAAGTTCGCCCAGCGGAAAAATGCCCCAAAAACGGGTGTGCTATAGCCTTGGGGCGTGGGGCTGGCAAACTTCGTCCGCCGGACTCGGAATGGGGCGAGACTTTGCGAGGCCCCTCCGTGTGCCAAAAATAGGCCGCGGGCACAGCCGCGCCCAAAAACGAGCGACCGAAGGCCGGGGCCCCAAGTTCGTCCAGCGGAAAAATGCCCCAAAAACTGGTGTGCTATAGCCTTGGGGCGTGGGGCTGGCGAACTTCGTCCGCCGGACTCGGAATGGGGCGAGACTTTGCGAGGCCCCTCCGTGTGCCAAAAATAGGCCGCGGGCACAGCCGCGCCCAAAAACGAGCGATCGAAGGCCGGGGCCCCAAGTTCATCCAGCGGAAAAATGCCCCAAAAACGGGTGTGCTATAGCCTTGGGGCGTGGGGCCGGCGAACTTCGTCCGCCGGACTCAGAATGGGACGAGACTTTGTGAGGCCCCTCCGTGTGCCAAAAATAGGCCCCGGGCACAGCCGCGCCCAAAAATGAGAGACCGAAGGCCGGGGCCCCGAAGTTCGCCCAGCGGAAAAATGCCCCAAAAACGGGTGTGCTATAGCCTTGGGACGTGGGGCTGGCGAACTTCGTCCGCCGGACTCGGAATGGGGTGAGACTTTGCGAGGCCCCTCCGTGTGCCAAATATAGGACGCGGAAGCAGCCGTGCCCAAAAATGAGCGACCGAAGGCCGGGGCCCCAAGTTCGTCCAGCGGAAAAATGCCCCAAAAACGGGTGTGCTATAGCCTTGGGGTGTGGGGCTGGCGAACTTCGTCCGCCGGACTCGGAATGGGGCGAGACTTTGCGAGGCCCCTCCGTGTGCCAAAAATAGGCCGCGGGCACAGCCGCGCCCAAAAACGAGCGACCGAAGGCCGGGGCCCCGAGTTCGTCCAGCGGAAAAATGCCCCAAAAACTGGTGTGCTATAGCCTTGGGGCGTGGGGCTGGCGAACTTCGTCCGCCGGACTCGGAATGGGGCGAGACTTTGCGAGGCCCCTCCGTGTGCCAAAAATAGGCCGCGGGCACAGCCGCGCCCAAAAACGAGCGACCGAAGGCCGGGGCCCCAAGTTCGTGCAGCGGAAAAATGCCCCAAAAACTGGTGTGCTATAGCCTTGGGGCGTGGGGCTGGCGAACTTCGTCCGCCGGACTCGGAATGGGGCGAGACTTTGCGAGGCCCCTCCGTGTGCCAAAAATAGGCCGCGGGCACAGCCGCGCCCAAAAACGAGCGATCGAAGGCCGGGGCCCCAAGTTCATCCAGCGGAAAAATGCCCCAAAAACGGGTGTGCTATAGCCTTGGGGCGTGGGGCCGGCGAACTTCGTCCGCCGGACTCAGAATGGGACGAGACTTTGTGAGGCCCCTCCGTGTGCCAAAAATAGGCCCCGGGCACAGCCGCGCCCAAAAATGAGAGACCGAAGGCCGGGGCCCCGAAGTTCGCCCAGCGGAAAAATGCCCCAAAAACGGGTGTGCTATAGCCTTGGGACGTGGGGCTGGCGAACTTCGTCCGCCGGACTCGGAATGGGGTGAGACTTTGCGAGGCCCCTCCGTGTGCCAAATATAGGACGCGGGCACAGCCGTGCCCAAAAATGAGCGACCGAAGGCCGGGGCCCCAAGTTCGTCCAGCGGAAAAATGCCCCAAAAACGGGTGTGCTATAGCCTTGGGGTGTGGGGCTGGCGAACTTCGTCCGCCGGACTCGGAATGGGGCGAGACTTTGCGAGGCCCCTCCGTGTGCCAAAAATAGGCCGCGGGCACAGCCGCGCACAAAAACGAGCGACCGAAGGCCGGGGCCCCAAGTTCGTCCAACGGAAAAATGCCCCAAAAACGGGTGTGCTATAGCCTTGGGGCGTGGGGCTGGCGAACTTCATCCGCCGGACTCAGAATGGGGCGAGACTTCGCGAGGCCCCTCCGTGTGCCAAAAATAGGCCGCGGGCACAGCCGCGCCCAAAAACGAGCGACCGAAGGCCGGGGCCCCAAGTTCGTCCAGCGGAAAAATGCCCCAAAAACGGGTGTGCTATAGCCTTGGGGCGTGGGGCTGGCGAACTTCGTCCAAATGCCCAAAAAGGGGGTGGGCTATAGCCTTGGGACGTGGGGCTGGCGAAGTTCGTCCGCCGGACTCGGAATGGGGCGAGACTTTGCGAGGCCCCTCCACGTGCCAAAAATAGGCCGCGGGCACAGCCACGCCCAAAAACGAGCGGCCGAAGGCCGGGGCCCGGGCCCCAACACCCCCCAGCAGAAAAATGCCCAAAAAGTGGGTGGGCTATAGCCTTGGGGTGTGGGGCTGGCGAAGTTCGTCCGCCGGACTCGGAATGGGGCGAGACTTTGCGAGGCCCCTCTGCGTGCCAAAAATAGGCCGCGGGCACAGCCGCGCCCAAAAACGAGTGACCGAAGGCCGGGGCCCCAACACCCCCCAGCGGAAAAAATGCCCAAAAAGCGGGTGGGCTATAGCCTTTTGGCGTGGGGTTGGCGAAGTTCGTCCGCCGGACTCGGAATGGGGCGAGACTTTGCGAGGCCCCTCCGCGTGCCAAAAATAGGCCGCGGGCACAGCCGCGCCCAAAAACGAGCGACCGAAGGCCGGGGCCCCAACACCCCCCAGCGGAAAAATGCCCAAAAAGGGGGTGGGCTATAGCCTTGGGGCGTGGGGCTGGCGAAGTTCGTCTGCCGGACTCGGAATGGGGCGAGACTTTGCGAAGCCCCTCCGCGTGCCAAAAATAGGCCGCGGGCACAGCCGCGCCCAAAAACGAGAGCCCGAAGGCCGGGGCCCCAACACCCCCAGCGGGAAAATACCCAAAAAGGGGGTGGGGCGATAGCCTTGGGGCGTGGGGCTGGCGAATTTCGTCCGCCGGACTCGAAATGGGGCGAGACTTTGCGAGGCCCCTCCGCGTGCCAAAAATAGGCCGCGGACACAGCCGCGCCCAAAAACTAGAGACCGAAGGCCGGGGCCCCAATACCCCCCAGCGCAAAAATGCCCAAAAAGGGGGTGGGCTATAGCCTTGGGGAGTGGGGCTGGCGAAGTTCGTCCGCCGGACTCGGAATGGGGCGAGACTTTGCGACGCCCCTCCGTGTGCCAAAAATAGGCCGCGGGCACAGCTGCGCCCAAAAACGAGCGACCGAAGGCCGGGGCCCCAACACCCCCCGGCGGGAAAATGCCCAAAAAGGGGGTGGGCTATAGCCTTGGGGCGTGGGGCTGGCGAAGTTCGTCCGCCGGACTCGGAATGGGGCGAGACATTGCGAGGCCCCTCCGCGTGCCAAAAATAGGCCGCGGGCACAGCCGCGCCCAAAAATGAGCGACCGAAGGCCGGGGCCCCAACACCCCCCAGCGGAAAAATGCCCAAAAAGGGGGTGGGCTATAGCCTTGGGGCGTGGGGCTGTCGAAGTTCGTCCGCCGGACTCGGAATGGGGCGAGATTTTGCGAGGCCCCTCCGCGTGCCAAAAATAGGCCGCGGGCACAGCCGCGCCCAAAAACGAGTGACCGAAGGCCAGAGCCCCAACACCCCCCAGCGGAAAAATGCCCAAAAAGGGGGTGGGCTATAGCCTTGGGGCGTGGGGCTGGCGAAGTTCGTCCGCCGGACTCGGAATGGGGCGAGACTTTGCGAGGCCCCTCCGCGTGCCAAAAATAGGCCGCGCGCACAGCCGCGCCCAAAAACGAGTGACCGAAGGCCGGAGCCCCAACACCCCCCAGCGGAAAAATGCCCAAAAAGGGGGGTGGGCTATAGCCTTGTGGCGTGGGGCTGGCGAAGTTCGTCCGCCGGACTCGGAATGGGGCGAGACTTTGCGAGGCCCCTCCGCGTGCCAAAAATAGGCCGCGGGCACAGCCGCGCCCAAAAACGAGCGACCGAAGGCCGGGGCCCCAACGCCCCCCAGCGGAAAAATGCCCAAAAAGGGGGTGGGCTATAGCCTTGGGACGTGGGGCTGGCAAAGTTCGTCCGCCGGACTCGTAATGGGGCGAGACTTTGCGAGGCCCCTCCGCGTGCCAAAAATAGGCCGCGGGCATAGCCGCGCCCAAAAACGAGCGACCGAAGGCCGGGGCCCCAACACCCCCCAGCGGAAAAATGCCGAAAAAGGGGGTGGGCTATAGCCTTGGGGCGTGGGGCTGGCGAAGTTCGTCGGCCGGATTCGAAATGGGGCGAGACTTTGCGAGGCCCCTCCGCGTGCCAAAAATAGGCCGCGGGCACAGCCGCACCCAAAAACGAGCGACCGAAGGCCGGGGCCCCAACACCCCCAGCGGAAAAATGCCCAAAAAGGGGGTGGGCTATAGCCTTGGGGCGTGGGGCTGGTGAAGTTCGTCCGCCGGACTCGGAATGGGGCGAGACTTTGCGAGGCCCCTCCGCGTGCCAAAAATAGGCCGCGGGCAGAGCCGCGCCCAAAAACGAGCGACCGAAGGCCGGGGCCCCAACACCCCCCAGCGGAAAAATGCCGAAAAAGGGGGTGGGCTATAGCCTTGGGGCGTGGGGCTGGCGAAGTTCGTCGGCCGGATTCGAAATGGGGCGAGACTTTGCGAGGCCCCTCCGCGTGCCAAAAATAGGCCGCGGGCACAGCCGCACCCAAAAACGAGCGACCGAAGGCCGGGGCCCCAACACCCCCAGCGGAAAAATGCCCAAAAAGGGGGTGGGCTATAGCCTTGGGGCGTGGGGCTGGTGAAGTTCGTCCGCCGGACTCGGAATGGGGCGAGACTTTGCGAAGCCCCTCCGCGTGCCAAAAATAGGCCGCGGGCACAGCCGCGCCCAAAAACGAGCGACCGAAGGCCGGGGCCCCAACACCCCCCAGCGGAAAAATGCCCAAAAAGGTGGTGGGCTACAGCCTTGGGGCGTGGGGCTGGCGAACTTCGTCCGCCGGACTCGGAATGGGGCGAGACTTTGCGAGGCCCCTCCGCGTGCCAAAAATAGGGCACGGGCACAGCCGCGCCCAAAAATGAGCGACCGAAGGCCGGGGCCCCAACACCCCCCACCGGAAAAATGCCCAAAAAGGTGGTGGGCTACAGCCTTGGGGCGTGGGGCTGGCGAACTTCGTCCGCCGGACTCGGAATGGGGCGAGACTTTGCGAGGCCCCTCCGCGTGCCAAAAATAGGGCACGGGCACAGCCGCGCCCAAAAATGAGCGACCGAAGGCCGGGGCCCCAACACCCCCCACCGGAAAAATGCCCAAAAAGGGGGTGGGCTATAGCCTTGGGGCGTGGGGCTGGCGAAGTTCGTCCGCCGGACTCAGAATGGGGCGAGACTTTGCGAGGCCCCTCCGCGTGCCAAAAATAGGCCGCGGGCACAGCCGCGCCCAAGAACGAGCGACCGATGGCCGGGGCCCCAACACCCCCCAGCGGAAAAATGCCCAAAAAGGGGGTGGGCTATAGCCTTGGGGCGTGGGGCTGGCGAAGTTCGTATGCCGGACTCTGAATGGGGCGAGACTTTGCGAGGTCCCTCCGCGTGCGAAAAATAGGCTGCAGGCACAGCCGCGCCCAAAAACGAGCGACCGAAGGCCGGCGCCCCAACACCCCCCAGCGGAAAAATGCCCAAAAAGGGGGTTGGCTATAGCCTTGGGGCGTGGGGCTGGCGAAGTTCGTCTGCCGGACTCGGAATGGGGCGACACTTTGCGAGGCCCCTCCGCGTGCCAAAAATAGGCCGCGGGCACAGCCGCGCCCAAAAACGAGCGACCGAAGGCTTTGGCCCCAACACCCCCCAGCAGAAAAATGCCCAAAAAGGGGGTGGGCTATAGCCTTGGGGCGTGGGGATGGCGAAGTTCGTCCGCCGGACTCGGAATGGGGCGAGACTTTGCGAGGCCCCTCCGCGTGCCAAAAATAGGCCGCGGGCACAGCCGCGCCCAAAAACGAGTGACCGAAGGCCGGGGCCCCAACACCCCCCAGCAGAAAAATGCCCAAAAAGGGGGTGGGCTATAGCCTTGGTGCGTGGGGCTGGCGAAGTTTGTCCGCCGGACTCGGAATGGGGCGAGACTTTGCGAGGCCCCTCCGCGTGCCAAAAATAGGCCGCGGGCACAGCCGCGCCCAAACACGAGCGACCGAAGGCCGGGGCCCCAACACCCCCCAGCGGAAAAATGGCCAAAAAGTGGGTGGGCTATAGCCTTGGGGCGTGGGGCTGGCGAAGTTCGTCCGCCGGACTCAGAATGGGGCGTGACTTTGCGAGGCCCGTCCACGTGCCAAAAATAGGCCGCGGGCACAACCGCGCCCAAGAATGAGCGACCGAAGGCCGGGGCCCCAACACCCCCAGCAGAAAAATGCCCAAAAAGGGGGTGGGCTATGGCCGTTGGGCGTGTGGCTGGCGAAGTTCGTCCGCCGGACTCGGAATGGGGCGAGACTTTGCGAGGCCCCTCCGCGTGCCAAAAATTGGCCGCGGGCACAGCCGCGCCCAAAAACGAGTGACCGAAGGCCGGGGCCCCAACACCCCCCAGCGGAAAAATGCCCAAAAAGGGGGTGGGCTATAGCCTTGGGGCGTGGGGCTGGTGAAGTTCGCCCGCCGGACTCGGAATTGGGCGAGACTTTGCGAGGCCCCTCCGCGTGCCAAACATAGGCCGCGGGCACAGCCGCGCCCAAAAACGAGCGACCGAAGGCCGGGGCCCCAACACCCCCCAGCGGAAAAATGCCCAAAAAGGGGGTGGGCTATAGCCCTGGGGCGTGGGGCTGGCGAAGTTCGCCCGCCGGACTCGGAATGGGGCGAGACTTTGCGAGGCACCTCCGCGTGCCAAAAATAGGCCGCGGGCAGAGCCGCGCCCAAAAATGAGCGACGGAAGGCCGGGGCCCCAACACCCCCCAGCGGAAAAATGCCCAAAAAGGGGGTGGGCTATAGCCTTGGGGCCTGGGGCTGGCGAAGTTCGTCCGCCGGACTCGGAATGGGGCGAGACTTTGCGAGGCCCCTCCGCGTGCCAAAAATAGGCCGCGGGCAGAGCCGCGCCCAAAAACGAGCGACCGAAGGCCGGGGCCCCAACACCCCCCAGCGGAAAAATGCCCAAAAAGGGGGTGGGCTATAGCCTTGGGGCGTGGGGCTGGCGAAGTTCGTCCGCCTGACTCGGAATAGCGAGGCCTCTCCGCGTGCCAAAAATAGGCCACGGGCACAGCCGCGCCCAAAAACGAGCGACCGAATGCCGGGGCCCCGACACCCCCCAGCGGAAGAATACCCAAAAAGGGGGTGGGCTATAGCCTTGGGGCGTGGGGCTGGCGAAGTTCGTCCGCCGGACTCGGAATGGGGCGAGACTTTGCGAGGCCCATCCACGTGCCAAAAATAGGACGCGGGCACAGCCGCGCCCAAAAACGAGCTACCGCAGGCCGGGGCCCCAACACCCCCCAGCGGAAAAATGCCCAAAAAGGGGGTGGGCTATAGCCTTGGGGAGTGGGGCTGGCGAAGTTCGTCCGCCGGACTCGGAATGGGGCGAGACATTGCGAGGCCCCTCCGCGTGCCAAAAATAGGCCGCGGGCACAGCCGCGCCCAAAAACGAGCGGCCGAAGGCCGGGGCCCCAACACCCCCAGCGGAAAAATGCCCAAAAAGGGGGTGGGCTATAGCCTTGGGGCGTGGGGCTGGCGAATTTCGTCCGCCGGACTCAGAATGGGGCGAGACTTTGCGAGGCCCCTCCGCGTGCCAAACATAGGCCGCGGGCACAGCCGCGCCCAAAAACGAGCGACCGAAGGCCGGGGCCCCAACACCCCCCAGCGGAAAAATGCCCAAAAAGGGGGTGGGCTATAGCCCTGGGGCGTGGGGCTGGCGAAGTTCGCCCGCCGGACTCGGAATGGGGCGAGACTTTGCGAGGCCCCTCCGCGTGCCAAAAATAGGCCGCGGGCAGAGCCGCGCCCAAAAATGAGCGACCGAAGGCCGGGGCCCCAACACCCCCCAGCGGAAAAATGCCCAAAAAGGGGGTGGGCTATAGCCTTGGGGCCTGGGGCTGGCGAAGTTCGTCCGCCGGACTCGGAATGGGGCGAGACTTTGCGAGGCCCCTCCGCGTGCCAAAAATAGGCCGCGGGCAGAGCCGCGCCCAAAAACGAGCGACCGAAGGCCGGGGCCCCAACACCCCCCAGCGGAAAAATGCCCAAAAAGGGGGTGGGCTATAGCCTTGGGGCGTGGGGCTGGCGAAGTTCGTCCGCCGGACTCGGAATAGCGAGGCCTCTCCGCGTGCCAAAAATAGGCCACGGGCACAGCCGCGCCCAAAAACGAGCGACCGAATGCCGGGGCCCCAACACCCCCCAGCGGAAGAATGCCCAAAAAGGGGGTGGGCTATAGCCTTGGGGCGTGGGGCTGGCGAAGTTCGTCCGCCGGACTCGGAATGGGGCGAGACTTTGCGAGGCCCATCCGCGTGCCAAAAATAGGCCGCGGGCACAGCCGCGCCCAAAAACGAGCTACCGCAGGCCGGGGCCCCAACACCCCCCAGCGGAAAAATGCCCAAAAAGGGGGGTGGGCTATAGCCTTGGGGAGTGGGGCTGGCGAAGTTCGTCCGCCGGACTCGGAATGGGGCGAGACATTGCGAGGCCCCTCCGCGTGCCAAAAATAGGCCGCGGGCACAGCCGCGCCCAAAAACGAGCGACCGAAGGCCGGGGCCCCAACACCCCCCAGCGGAAAAATGCCCAAAAAGGGGGTGGGCTATAGCCTTGGGGCGTGGGGCTGGCGAATTTCGTACGCCGGACTCAGAATGGGGCGAGTCTTTGCGAGGCCCCTCCGCTTGCCAAAAATAGGCCGCGGGCACAGCCGCGCCCAAAAACGAGCGGCCGAAGGCCGGGGCCCCAACACCCCCCAGCGGAAGAATGCCCAAAAAGGGGGGTGGGCTATAGCCTTGGGGCGTGGGGCTGGCGAAGTTCGTCCGCCGGACTCGGAATGGGGCGATACTGTGCGAGGCCCCTCCGCGTGCCAAAAATAGGCCGCGGGCACAGCCGCGCCCAAAAACGAGCGACCGAAGGCCGGGGCCCCAACACCCTCCAGCGGAAAAATGCCCAAAAAGGGGGTGGGCTATAGCCTTGGGGCGTGGGGCTGGTGAAGTTTGTCCGCCGGACTCGGAATGGGGCGAGACTTTGCGAGGCCCCTCCGCGTACCAAAAATAGGCCGCGGGCACAGCCGCGCCCAAAAACGAGCAACCGAAGGCCGGGGCCCCAACACCCCCCAGCGGAAAAATGCCCAAAAAGGGGGTGGGCTATAGCCTTGGGGCGTGGGGCTGGCGAAGTTCGTCCGCCGGACTCGGAATGGGGCGAGACATTGCGAGGCCCCTCCGCGTGCCAAAAATAGGCCGCGGGCACAGCCGCGCCCAAAAACGAGCGACCGAAAGCCGGGGCCCCAACACCCCCCAGCGGAAAAATGCCCAAAAAGGGGGTGGGCTATAGCCTTGGGGCGTGGGGCTGTCGAAGTTCGTCCGCCGGACTCGGAATGGGGCGAGACTTTGCGAGGCCCCTCCGCGTGCCAAAAATAGGCCGCGGGCACAGCCGCGCCCAAAAACGAGCGACCGAAGGCCGGTGCCCCAACACCCTCCAGCGGAAAAATGCCCAAAAAGAGGGTGGGCTATAGCCTTGGGGCGTGGGGCTGCCGAAGTTTGTCCGCCGGACTCGGAATCGGGCGAGACTTTGCGAGGCCCCTCCGCGTGCCAAAAATAGGCCGCGGGCACAGCCGCGCCCAAAAACGAGCGACCGAAGGCCGGGGCCCCAACACCCCCCAGCGGAAAAATGCCCAAAAAGGGGGTAGGCTATAACCTTGGGGCGTGGGGCTGGCGAAGTTTGTCCGCCGGACTCGGAATGGGGCGAGACTTTGCGAGGCCCCTCCGCGTACCAAAAATAGGCCGCGGGCACAGCCGCGCCCAAAAACGAGTGACCGAAGGCCGGGGCCCCAACACCCCCCAGCGGAAAAATGCCCAAAAAGGGGGTGGGCTATAACCTTGGGGCGTGGGGCTGGCGAAGTTCGTCCGCCGGACTCGGAATGGGGCGAGACTTTGCGAGGCCCCTATGCGTGCCCAAAATAGGCCGCGGGCACAGCCGCGCCCAAAAACGAGCAACCGAAGGCCGGGGCCCCAGCACCCCCCAGCGGAAGAATGCCCAAAAAGGGGGTGGGCTATAGCCTTGGGGCGTGGGGCTGGCGAAGTTCGTCCGCCGGACTCAGAATGGGGCGAGACTTTGCGAGGCCCCTCCGCGAGCCAAAAATAGGCCGCGGGCACAGCCGCGCCCAAAAACGAGCGACCGAAGGCCGGGGCCCCAACACCCCCCAGCGGAAAAATGCCCAAAAAGGGGGTTGGCTATAGCCTTGGGGCGTGGGGCTGGCGAAGTTCGTCCGCCGGACTCGGAATGGGGCGAGACTTTGCGAGGCCCCTCTGTGTGCAAAAATAGGCCGCGGGCACAGCCGCGCCCAAAAACGAGCGACCGAAGGCCGGGGCCCCAACACCCCCCAGCGGAAAAATGCCCAAAAAGGGGGTGGGCTATAGCCTTGGGGCGTGGGGGCTGGCGAATTTAGTCCGCCGGACTCGGAATGGGCCGAGACTTTGCGAGGCCCCTCCGTTTGCCAAAAATAGGCCGCGGGCACAGCCGCGCCCAAAAATGAGTGACCGAAGGCCGGGGCCCCAACACCCCCTGCGGAAAAATGCCCAAAAAGGGGGTGGGCTATAGCCTTGGGGCGTGGGGCTGGCGAAATTCGTCCGCCGGACTCGGAATGGGGCGAGACTTTGCGAGGCCCCTCCGCTTGCCAAAAATAGGCTGCGGGCACAGCCGCGCCCAAAAACGAGCGACCGAAGGCTGGGGTCCCAACACCCCCCAGCGGAAAAATGCCCAAAAAGGGGGTAGGCTATAGCCTTGGGGCGTGGGGCTGGCGAAGTTCGTCCGCCGGACTCGGAATGGGGCGAGACTTTGCGAGGCCCCTCCGCGTGCCCAAAATAGGCCGCGGGCACAGCCGCGCCCAAAAACGAGAAACCGAAGGCCGGGGCCCCAACAACCCCCAGTGGAAAAATGCCCAAAAAGGGGGTGGGCTATAGCCTTCGGGCGTGGGGCTGGCGAAGTTCGTCCGCCGGACTCGGAATGGGGCGAGACTTTGCGAGGCCCCTCCGCGTGCCAAAAATAGGCCGCGGGCACAGCCGCGCCCAAAAACGAGCGACCGAAGGCCGGGGCCCCAACACCCCCCTGCGGAAAAATGCCCAAAAAGGGGGTGTGCTATAGCCTTGGGGCGTGGGGCTGGCGAAATTCGTCCGCCGGACTCGGAATGGGGCGAGACTTTGCGAGGCCCCTCCGTGTGCCAAAAATAGGCCGCGGGCACAGCCGCGCCCAAAAACGAGCGGCCGAAGGCCGGGACCCCAACACCCCCCAGCGGAAAAATGCCCAAAAAGGGGGTAGGCTATAGCCTTGGGGCGTGGGGCTGGCGAAGGTCGTCCGCCAGACTCGGAATGGGGCGAGACTTTGCGAGGCCCCTCCGCGTGCCAAAAATAGGCCGCGGGCACAGCCGTACCCAAAAACGAGCGACCGAAGGCTGGGGCCCCAACACCCCCCAGCGGAAAAATGCCCAAAAAGGGGGTAGGCTATAGCCTTGGGGCGTGGGGCTGGCGAAGTTCGTCCGCAGGACTCGGAAAGTCTCGCCCCTCCGCGTGCCAAAAATAGGCCGCGGACACAGCCGCGCCCAAAAACGAGCGACCGAAGGCCGGGGCCCCAACACCCCCCAGCGGAAAAATGCCCAAAAAGGGGGTGGGCTATAGCCTTGGGGCGTGGGGCCGGCGAAATTCGTCCGCCGGACTCGGAATGGGGCGAGACTTTGCGAGGCCCCTCCGCGTGCCAAAAATAGGCCGCGGGCACAGCCGCGCCCAAAAACGAGCGGCCGAAGGCCGGGACCACAACACCCCCCAGCGGAAAAATGCCCAAAAAGGGGGTAGGCTATAGCCTTGGGGCGTGGGGCTGGCGAAGGTTGTCCGCCGGACTCGGAATGGGGCGAGACTTTGCGAGGCCCCTCTTCGTGCCCAAAATAGGCCGCGGGCACAGCCGCGCCCAAAAACGAGCAACCGAAGGCCGGGGCCCCAACAACCCCCAGTGGAAAAATGCCCAAAAAGGGGGTGGGCTATAGCCTTCGGGCGTGGGGCTGGCGAAGTTCGTCCGCCGGACTCGGAATGGGGCGAGACTTTGCGAGGCCCCTCCGCGTGCCAAAAATAGGCCGCGGGCACAGCCGCGCCCAAAAACGAGCGGCCGAAGGCCGGGACCCCAACACCCCCCAGCGGAAAAATGCCCAAAAAGGGGGTAGGCTATAGCCTTGGGGCGTGGGGCTGGCGAAGGTCGTCCGCCGGACTCGGAATGGGGCGAGACTTTGCGAGGCCCCTCCGCGTGCCAAAAATAGGCCGCGGGCACAGCCGCACCCAAAAACGAGTGACCGAAGGCTGGGGCCCCAACACCCCCCAGCGGAAAAATGCCCAAAAAGGGGGTAGGCTATAGCCTTGGGGCGTGGGGCTGGCGAAGTTCGTCCGCAGGACTCGGAATGGGGCGAGACTTTGCGAGGCCCCTCCGCGTGCCAAAAATAGGCCGCGGACACAGCCGCGCCCAAAAACGAGCGACCGAAGGCCGGGGCCTCAACACCCCCCAGCGGAAAAATGCCCAAAAAGGGGGTGGGCTATAGCCTTGGGGCGTGGGGCCGGCGAAATTCATCCGCCGGACTCGGAATGGGGCGAGACTTTGCGAGGCCCCTCCGCGTGCCAAAAATAAGCCGCGGGCACAGCCGCGCCCAAAAACGAGCGACCGGAGGCCGGGGCCCCAGCACCCCCCACCGGAAGAATGCCCAAAAAGGGGGTGGGCAGTAGCCTTGGGGCGTGGGGCTGGCGAAGTTCATCCGCCGGACTCGGAATGGGGCGAGACTTTGCGAGGCCCCTCCGCGTGCCAAAAATAGGCCGCGGGCACAGCCGCGCCCAAAAACTAGCGACCGGAGGCCGGGGCCCCAGCACCCCCCACCGGAAGAATGCCCAAAAAGGGGGTGGGCTATAGCCTTGGGGCGTGGGGCTGGCGAAATTCGTCCGCCGGACTCGGAATGGGGCGAGACTTTGCGAGGCCCCTCCGCGTTCCAAAAATAGGCCGCGGGCACAGCCGCGCCCAAAAATGAGCGACCGGAGGCCGGGTCCCCAGCACCCCCCACCGGAAGAATGCCCAAAAAGGGGGTGGGCAGTAGGCTTGGGGAGTGGGGCTGGCGAAGTTCGTCCGCCGGACTCGGAATGGGGCGAGACTTTGCGAGGCCCCTCCGCGTGCCAAAAATAGGCCGCGGGCACAGCCGCGCCCAAAAACGAGCGGCCGAAGGCCGGGGCTCCAACACCCCCCTGCGGAAAAATGCCCAAAAAGGGGGTGGGCTATAGCCTTGGGGCGTGGGGCTGGCGAAGTTCGTCCGCCGGACTCGGAATGGGGCGAGCCTTTGCGAGGCCCCTCCGCGTGCCAAAAATAGGCCGCGGGCACAGCCGCGCCCAAAAACGAGCGGCCGAAGGCCGGGGCTCCAACACCCCCCAGCGGAAAAATGCCCAAAAAGGGGGTGGGCTATAGCCTTGGGGCGTGGGGCTGGCGAAGTTCGTCCGCCGGATTCGGAATGGGGCGAGACTTTGCGAGGCCCCTCCGCGTGCCAAAAATAGGCCGCGGGCACAGCCGCGCCCAAAAACGAGCGACCGAAGGCCGGGGCCCCAACACCCCCCAGCGGAAAAATGCCCAAAAAGGTGGTGGACTATAGCCTTGAGGCGTAGGGCTGGCGAAGTTCATCCGCCGGACTCGGAATGGTGCGAGACTTTGCGAGGACCCTCCGCGTGCCAAAAATAGGCCGCGGGCACAGCCGCGACAAAAAACGAGCGACCGAAGGCCGGGGCCCCAACACGCCACAGCGGAAAAATGCCCAAAAAGGGGGTGGGCTATAGCCTTGGGGCGTGGGGCTGGCGACGTTCGTCCGCCGGACTCGGAATGGGGCGAGACTTTGGGAGGACCCTCCGTGTGCCAAAAACAGGCCGCGGGCACAGCCGCGCCCAAAAACGAGCGACCGAAGGCCGCGGCCCCAACACCCCCCAGCGGAAAAATGCCCAAAAAGGGGGTGGGCTATAGCCTTGGGGCGTGGGGCTGGCGAAGTTCGTCCGCCGGACTCGGAATGGGGCGAGACTTTGCGAGGCCCGTCCGCGTGCCAAAAATAGGCCGCGGGCACAGCCGCGCCGAAAAACGAGCGATCGAAGGCCGGGGCCCCAACACCCCCCAGCGGAAAAATGCCCAAAAAGGGGATGGGCTATAGCCTTGGGGCGTGGGGCTGGCGAAGTTCGTCCGCCGGACTCGGAATGGGGCGAGACTTTGCGAGGCCCCTCCGCGTGCCAAAAATAGGCCGCGGGCACAGCCGCGCCCAAAAACGAGCGACGGAAGGCCGGGGCCCCAACACCCCCCAGCGGAAAAATGCCCAAAAAGGGGGTGGGCTATGGCCTTGGGGCGTGGGGCTGGTGAAGTTCGTCCGCCGGACTCGGAATGGGGTGAGACTTTGCGAGGCCCCTCCGCGTGCCAAAAATAGGCCGCGGTCACAGCCGCGCCCAAAAACGAGCGACCGAAGGCCGGGGCCCCAACACCCCCCAGCGGAAAAATGCCCAAAAAGGGGGTGGGCTATAGCCTTGGGGCGTGGGGCTGGCGAAGTTCGTCCGCCGGACTCGGAATGGGGCGAGACTTTGTGAGGCCCCTCCGCGTGCCAAAAAAAGGCCGCGGGCACAGCCGCGCCCAAAAACGAGCGACCGAAGGCCGGGGCCCCAACACCCCCCCGGTGGAAAAATGCCCAAAAAGGGGGTGGGCTATAGCCTTGGGGCGTGGGGCTGGCGAAGTTCGTCCGCCGGACTCGGAATGGGGCGAGACTTTGCGAGGCCCCTCCGCTTGCCCAGAATAAGCCGCGGGCTCAGCCGCGCCCAAAAACGAGCGACCGAAGGCCGGGGCCCCAACAGCCCCCAGCGGAAAAATGCCCAAAAAGGGGGGTGGGCTATAGCCTTGGGGCGTGGGGCCGACGAAGTTCGTCCGCCGGACTCGGAATGGGGCGAGACTTTGCGAGGCCCCTCCGCGTGCCAAAAATAGTCCGCGGGCACAGCCGCGCCCAAAAACGAGCGGCCGAAGGCCGGGGCACCAACACCCCCCAGCGGAAAAATGCCCAAAAAGGGGGTGGGCTATAGCCTTGGGGCGTGGTGCTGGCGAAGTTCGTCCGCCGGACTCGGAATGGGGCGAGACTTTGCGAGGCCCCTCCGCGTGCCAAAAATAGGCCGCGGGCACAGCCACGCCCAAAAACGAGCGGCAGAAGGCAGGGGCCCCAACACCCCCCAGCGGAAAAATGCCCAAAAAGGTGGTGGACTATGGCCTTGGGGCGTGGGGCTGGCGAAGTTCGTCCGCCGGACTCGGAATGGGGCGAGCCTTTGCGAGGACCCTCCGCGTGCCAAAAATAGGCCGCGGGCACAGCCGCGCCCAAAAACGAGCGACCGAAGGCCGGGGCCCCAACACCCCCCAGCAGAAAAAGCCCAAAAAGGGGGTGGGCAGTAGGCTTGGGGCGTGGGGCTGGCGAAGTTCGTCCGCCGGACTCGGAATGGGGCGAGACTTTGCGAGGCCCCTCCGCGTGCCAAAAATAGGCCGCGGGCACAGCCGCGCCCAAAAACGAGCGGCCGAAGGCCGGGGCTCCAACACCCCCCTGCGGAAAAATGCCCAAAAAGGGGGTGGGGCTATAGCCTTGGGGCGTGGGGCTGGCGAAGTTCGTCCGCCGGACTCGGAATGGGGCGAGCCTTTGCGAGGCCCCCTCCGCGTGCCAAAAATAGGCCGCGGGGCACAGCCGCGCCCAAAAACGAGCGGCCGAAGGCCGGGGGCTCCAACACCCCCCCAGCGGAAAAATGCCCAAAAAGGGGGTGGGCTATAGCCTTGGGCGCGTGGGGCTGGCGAAGTTCGTCCGCCGGATTCGGAATGGGGCGAGACTTTGCGAGGCCCCTCCGCGTGCCAAAAATAGGCCGCGGGCACAGCCGCGCCCAAAAACGAGCGACCGAAGGCCGGGGCCCCAACACCCCCCAGCGGAAAAATGCCCAAAAAGGTGGTGGACTATAGCCTTGAGGCGTAGGGCTGGCGAAGTTCATCCCGCCGGACTCGGAATGGTGCGAGACTTTGCGAGGACCCCTCCGCGTGCCAAAAATAGGCCGCGGGCACAGCCGCGCCAAAAAAACGAGCGACCGAAGGCCGGGGCCCCAACACGCCACAGCGGAAAAATGCCCAAAAAGGGGGTGGGCTATAGCCTTGGGGCGTGGGGCTGGCGAAGTTCGTCCGCCGGACTCGGAATGGGGCGAAACTTTGCGAGGCCCCTCCGCGTGCCAAAAATAGTCCGCGGGGCACAGCCGCGCCCAAAAACGAGCTACCGAAGACCGGGGCCCCAACACCCCCCAGCGGAAAAATGCCTAAAAAGGGGGTGGGCTATAGCCTTGGGCGTGTGGGGCTGGCGAAGTTCGTCCGCCGGACTCGGAATGGGGCGAGACTTTGCGAGGCCCCTCCGCGTGCCAAAAATAGGCCGCGGGCACAGCCGCGCCCAAAAAACGAGCGGCCGAAGGCCGGGGCCCCAACACCCCCCAGCGGAAAAATGCCCAAAAAGGGGGTGGGCCTATAGCCTTGGGGCGTGGGGCTGGCGAACTTCGTCCGCCGGACTCGGAATGGGGCCAGCCTTTGCGAGGCCCCTCCGCGTGCCAAAAATAGGCCGCGGGCACAGCCGCGCCCAAAAACGAGCGGCCGAAGGCCGGGGCCCCAACACCCCCCAGCGGAAAAATGCCCAAAATGGGGTGGGCTATAGCCTTGGGGCGTGGGGCTGGCGATGTTCGTCCCGCCGGACTCGGAATGGGGCGAGACTCTGCGAGGCCCCTCCGCGTGCCAAAAATAGTCCTCGGGCACAACCGCGCCCCAAAAACGAGAAGCCGAAGGCCGGGGCCCCAACACCCCCCGGCGGAAAAATGCCCAAAAAAGGGGGTGGGCGATAGCCTTGGGGTCGTGGGGCCGGCGAAGTTCGTCCGCCGGACTCGGAATGGGGCGAGACTTGCGAGGCCCCTCCGCGTGCCAAAAATAGGCCGCGGGCACAGCCGCGCCCAAAAACGAGCGGCCGAAGGCCGGGGCCCCCCCAACACCCCCCCAGCGGAAAAATGCCCAAAAAGGGGGGTGGGCTATAGCCTTGGGGCGTGGGGCCGGCGAAGTTCGTCCGCCGGACTCGGAATCGGGCGAGACTTTGCGAGGCCCCTCCGCGTGCCAAAAATAGTCCGCGGGCACAGCCGCGCCCAAAAAACGAGCGGCCGAAGGCCGGGGGCACCAACACCCCCCAGCGGAAAAATGCCCAAAAAGGGGGTGGGCTATAGCCTTGGGGCGTGGTGCTGTTGAAGTTCGTCCGCCGGACTCGGAATGGGGCGAGACTTTGCGAGGCCCCTCCGCGTGCCAAAAATAGTCCGCGGGCACAGCTGCGCCCAAAAACGAGCGGCCGAAGGCCGGGGCCCCAACACCCTCCAGCGGAAAATGCCCAAAAAGGGAGTGGGGTATAGCCTTGGGGCGTGGGGCTGGCGAAGTTCGTCCGCCGGACTCGGAATGGGGCGAGGACTTTGCGAGGCCCCTCCGTTGTGCCAAAAATAGGCCGCGGGCACAGCCGCGCCCAAAAACGAGCGGCCGAAGGCCGGGGCCCCAACACCCCCCAGCAGAAAAAATGCCCAAAAAGGGGGTGGCCTATAGCCTTGGGGCGTGGGGCTGGCGAAGTTCGTCCGCCAGGCTCGAAATGGGGCGAGACTTTGCGAGGCCCCCTCCGCGTGCCAAAAATAGGCCGCGGGCACAGCCCGTGCCCAAAAACGAGGCGGCCGAAGGCCGGGGCCCCAACACCCCCCAGCGGAAAAAATGCCCAAAAAGGGGGTGGGCTATAGCCTTGGGGCGTGGAGCCGGCGAAGTTCGTCCGCCGGACTCGGAATGGGGCGAGACTTTGCGAGGCCCCTCCGCGTGCCAAAAAATAGGCCGCGGGCACAGCCGCGCCCAAAAACGAGCGGCCCGAAGGCCGGGGGCCCCAACAGCCCCCAGCGGAAAAATGCCCCAAAAAGGGGGTGGGCTATAGCCTTGGGGCGTGGGGCCGACGAAGTTCGTCCCGCCGGACTCGGAATGGGGCGAGACTTTGCGAGGCCCCTCCGCGTGCCAAAAATAGTCCGCGGGCACAGCCGCGCCCAAAAACGAGCGGCCGAAGGCCGGGGGCACCAACACCCCCCAGCGGAAAAATGCCCAAAAAGGGGGTGGGCTATAGCCTTGGGGCGTGGTGCTGGCGAAGTTCGTCCGCCGGACTCGGAATGGGGCGAGACTTTGCGAGGCCCCTCCGCGTGCCAAAAATAGGCCGCGGGCACAGCCGCGCCCAAAAATGAGCGACCGAATGCCGGGGCCCCCAACACCCCCCAGCGGAAAAAATGCCCAAAAAGGGGGTGGGCTATAGCCTTGGGGCGTGGGGCTGGCGAAGTTCCGTCCGCCGGGCTCGAAATGGGGCGGGACTTTGCGAGGCCCCTCCGCGTGCCAAAAATAGGCCGCGGGCACAGCCGCGCCCAAAAACGAGCGGCCGAAGGCCGGGGGCCCCTACACCCCCCAGCGGAAAAAATGCCCAAAAAGGGGGTGGGCCTATAGCCTTGTGGGGCGTGGGGCCGACGAAGTTCGTCCGCCGGACTCGGAATGGGGCGAGACTTTGCGAGGCCCCCTCCGCGTGCCAAAAAATAGTCCGCGGGCACAGCCGCGCCCAAAAACGAGCGGCCGAAGGCCGGGGCACCAACACCCCCCAGCGGAAAAATGCCCAAAAAGGGGGTGGGCTATAGCCTTGGGGCGTGGTGCTGGCGAAGTTCGTCCGCCGGACTCGGAATGGGGCGAGACTTTGCGAGGCCCCTCCGCGTGCCAAAAATAGGCCGCGGGCACAGCCGCGCCCAAAAACGAGCAGCGACCGAAGGCCGGGGCCCCCAACAACCCCCCAGCGGGAAAAATGCGCAAAAAGGGGCTGGGCTATAGCCTTGGGGCGTGGGGCTGGCGAAGTTCGTCCGCCGGGCTCGAAATGGGGCGAGACTTTGCGAGGCCCCTCCGCGTGCCAAAAAATAGGCCGCGGGCACAGCCGGCGCCCAAAAACGAGCGGCCGAAGGCCGGGGCCCCAACACCCCCCCCAGCGGAAAAATGCCCAAAAAGGGGGTGGGCTATAGCCTTGGGGCGTGGGGCCGGCAAAGTTCGTCCGCCGGACCTCGGAATGGGGGCGAGACTTTGCGAGGCCCCTCCGCGTGCCAAAAATAGGCCGCGGGCACAGCCCGCGCCCAAAAAACGAGCGACCGAAGGCCGGGGCCCCCAACACCCCCCTGCGGAAAAATGCCCAAAAAGGGGTGGGCTATTAGCCTTGGGACGTGGGGCTGGCGAAGTTCGTCCGCCGGACTCGGAATGGGGCGAGACTTTGCGAGGCCCCTCCGCGTGCCAAAAATAGGCCGCGGGCACAGCCGCGCCCAAAAACGAGCGGCCGAAGGCCGGGGCCCCAACACCCCCCAGCGGAAAAATGCCCAAAAAGGGGGTGGGCTATAGCCTTGGGGGCGTGGGGCTGGCGAAGTTCGCCCCGCCCGACTCGGAATGGGGCGAGCCTTTGCGAGGCATCTCCGCGTGCCAAAAATAGGACGCGGCCACAAGCCGCGCCCAAAAACGAGCGACCGAAGGCCGGGGCCCCAACACCCCCCAGCGGAAAAAATGCCCAAAAAGGGGGTGGGCTATAGCCTTGGTGGCGTGGGGCTGGCGAAGTTCGTCCGCCGGACTCGGAATGCGGCGAGACTTTGCGAGGCCCCTCCGCGTGCCAAAAAATAGGCCGCGGGCACAGCAGCGCCCAAAAACGAGCGGCCGAAGGCCGGGGCCCCAACACCCCCCCAGCGGGAAAAATGCCCAAAAAGGGGGGTGGGCTATAGCCTTGGGGGCGTGGGGCTGGCGAAGTTCGTCCCGCCTGACTCGGAACGGGGCGATACTTTGCGAGGCCCCTCCTCGTGCCAAAAATAGGCCGCGGGCACAAGCCGCGCCCAAAAACGAGCGGCCCGAAGGCCGGGGGGCCCCAACACCCCCCAGCGGAAAAAATGCCCAAAAAGGGGGTGGGCTATAGCCTTGGGGCGTGGGGCCCGGCGAAGTTCGTCCGCCGGACTCGGAATCGGGCCGAGACTTTGCGAGGCCCCCTCCGCGTGCCAAAAATAGTCCCGCGGGCACAGCCGCGCCCAAAAACGAGCGGCCGAAGGCCGGGGGCACCAACACGCTCCCAGCGGAAAAATGCCCAAAAAGGGGGTGGGCTATAGCCTTGGGGCGTGGGGCTGGCGAAGTTCGTCCGCCGGACTCGGAATGGGGCGGAGACTTTGCGAGGACCCTCCGCGTGCCAAAAATAGGCCGCGGGCACAGCCGCACCCAAAAACGAGCGGCCGGAAGGCCGGGGCCCCAACACCCCCCAGCGGAAAAATGCCCAAAAAGGGGATGGGCTATAGCCTTGGGGCGTGGGGCCGGCGAAGTTCGTCCGCCGGACTCGGAATGGGGCGAGACATTGCGAGGCCCCTCCGCGTGCCAAAAATAGGCCACGGACACAGCCGCGCCCAAAAACGAGCGGGCCGAAGGCCTGGGCCCCCAACACCCCCAGCGGAAAAATGCCCCAAAAAGGGGGGTGGGCTATAGCCTTGGGGCGTGGGGCCGGGGAAGTTCGTCCGCCAGACTCGGAATGGGGCGAGACTTTGCGAGGCCCCTCCTGCGTGCCAAAAATAGGCCGCGGGCACAGCCGCACCCAAAAACGAGCGGCCGAAGGCCGGGGCCCCAACACCCCCAGCGGAAAAATGCCCAAAAAGGGGGTGGGCCATAGCCTTGGGGCGTGGGGCCGGCGAAGTTCGTCCGCCAGACTCGGAATGGGGCGAGACTTTGCGAGGCCCCTCCGCGTGCCAAAAATTGTCCGCGGGGCACAGCCGTGCCCAAAAACGAGGTGGCCGAAGGCTGGGGCCCCAACACCCCCCATGTGGAAAAAATGCCCAAAAAGGGGGTGGGGCTATAGCCTTGGAGCGTGGTGCTGGCGAAGTTTGTCCGCCGGACTCGGAATGGGGCGAGACTTTACGAGGCCCCTCCGCGTGCCAAAAATAGTCCGCGGGCACAGCCGCGCCCAAAAACGAGCGGCCAAAGGCCGGGGCCCCAACCCCCCCAGCGGAAAAAATGCCCAAAAAGGGGGTGGGCTATAGCCTTGGGGCGTTGGGGCTGGCGAAGTTCGTCCGCCGGACTCGGAAAGGGGCTAGACTTTGCGAGGCCCCTCCACGTGCCAAAAATAGGCCGCGGGCACAGCCGCACCCAAAAACGAGCGGCCCGAAGGCCGGGGCCCCAACACCCCCCAGCGGAAAAATGCCCAAAAAGGGGGTGGGCTATAGCCTTGGGGCGTGGGGCCCTGCGAAGTTCGTCCGCCTGGACTCGGAAATGGGGGCGAGACGAGGATTTGCGAGGCCCCTCCGTGTGCCAAAAATAGTCCGCGGGCACAGCCGCGCCCAAAAACGACTCGGGCCGAAGGCCGGGGCCCCAACCCCCCCAGCGGAAAAATGCCAAAAAGGGGGTGGGCTATAGCCTTGGGGCGTGGGGCTGGCGAAGTTCGTCCGCCTGACTCGGAACGGGGCGAGACTTTGCGAGGCCCCTCTTGTGCCAAAAATAGGCTGCGGGCACAGCCGCGCCCAAAAACGAGCGGCCGAAGGCCGGGGCCCCAACACCCCCCAGCGGAAAAATGCCCCAAAAAGGGGGGTGGCTATAGCCTTGGGGCGTGGGGCTGGCGAAGTTCGTCCGCCGGACTCGGAATGGGTCACGAGACTTTGCGAGGCCCCTCCGCGTGCCAAAAATAGGACCGCGGGCACAGCCGCGCCCAAAAACGAGCGACCCCGAAGGCCGGGGTCCCAACACCCCCCAGCGGAAAAAATGCCCAAAAAGGGGGTGGGCTATAGCCTTGGGGCGTGGGGCTGGCGAAGTTCGTACCGCCGGACTCGGAATGGGTCGAGACTTTGCGAGGCCCTCCGCGTGCCAAAAATAGGCCGCGGGCACAGCCGCGCCCAAAAACGATCGACCGAAGGCCGGGGCCCCAACACCCCCCAGTGGAAAAATGCCCAAAAAGGGGGTGGGCTATAGCCTTGGGGCGTGGGGCTGGCGAAGTTCGTCCGCCGGACTCGGAATGGGGCGAGACTTTGCGAGGGGCCCTCCGCGTGCCAAAAATAGGCCGCGGGCACAGACGCCGCCCATAAACGAGCGACCGGAAGGCTGGGGCCCCAACACCCCCAGCGGAAAAATGCCCAAAAAGGGG